>NTHP01000877.1:136324-153303 GCA_003416845.1 Oplegnathus fasciatus | reverse complement strand
ACTGAAGGAGAGGGGAAATCCTCACGTCCTTTAAGGGCACAGGAATAGCTGTCTGCAGGATAAAAGTAGCCCAAATATGAAGATGTTTCTGTCTGAATTTTCTGTCCATTCTTGTACCAGATGTAGGAAGAATGATCAGGTAGATGACAACCACTGTGACAATTCTGCTCTATCCAGATATAACCCTGGTAGGCTGTTGATTTGATCAACTGCACCTGTAGATCTGGATTTGTGAACAAGGAACAGAAATATAATTTCTATTTATACATATGTGAAAAAACCCAAACACATTCACAGTATTTATGTATGGATGTTCATTTTTGCTTCTTGGGAACAATATATGGTGAAGAGAATCTAATCTGAAAGATACTTTTACTAATAATTCAGAGCTTTCGATCGCATCTAATTGTCTTCATCCAGCAAACAGAGCTTACGTGTCATCACATGACCTAAATGTGAACTTTCTGTCACGTGGTAACATGTGGTCACAGAGCAGGAAGAAGATGGTAAACTGCCGATCCTGGACACCTGTGTTTATGCAAACGCTGACAGGAGCATGACACACAGCTGTCTGAACACCAGACCAAAACCAGTCCTCAGAAAGATCAGGGAGGCCATTCACATCCTAAACCAACAGTCATGCTTCAACTGAGAGAGGAGTTACAATCTTCCCCAAATTTCACATTTAAAGCAGACGTCGGTGGGATTGAGAAGAGAGAGAGAGTGGATTTAGCTTGAACGAGTACATCTTCCAGGTCCCTCCCCCTCTCTCTCTGTTGCACTCCAACTGGCCTCCAAAGCCCCTCCCTGCAACGTTGCTCAGTCCAATTCTTTCTTTTTAGCTTGCTTTTCTTAATTGGTCTTCTTTTGTTTACTTGTCTTTGTTGTGTAAGCTGTTGTTGACAAAGGAGGGGTGGGCAGTTTTCTCATTGCTTGGTTGTTCGGTGGTTGTTTGTCCGCCATTGTGTCCGCTCTGAGTTAGCGCATGCGCGGGGGAGGGGAGCTGCCCGCAGCGTGTGCAGGAGCAGTGATTGACACTCCATCAGATACTCTCCCTGGCTCTGATTTGTTGTTTTGATTCGGGCACAGTGGATTCTTGCAAAGGCCTTAGGAGCATGATTTTTTTCACAGATCTGTCTCATATACTACTGTCAGGACATAGTGACAGTTTTAGCAAATGTGGCAAAAAGTTATTTTTATACTACTTCCGCTTTAAGCCAAAAGTCATTAGTAACTGGACCTTTGAGCTTAGATTTTAAAACATTCACAAGTACTATTTCCCTGATATTGGAAATTTGGAACAAAAGAAATATTCAAATAAAAATCTTACCTTTGACAGACAAAGTGACTCCAGGTGAACCAGTAAAACTCCCACCTGGTTGATTTGTTATGAACCTGAACTTGTACACAGCTGAGTCGCTCTCTCTCAGGTCTGTGATTCTCAGAGTGCAGATGTTCTCATCACAGTGATACTGCACACGACCTGCATATTCTGAGTTTGTCCTCAGATCCACAGGTTCATGATCACTTACTCCAGCAAACCAGATTGTTTTTTCAACTGTAGTTACAGGGTTTATTGTGGATGGGTATGTGTAGGTGCATCGTATGTCCACTGTTGATCCTTTTAAGGCACAGATCTGAGTAGAGGTGTAAGTCACTCCCCAGCCATTCTGACTCTGTATCACTGTAACACAGAGCACAGCAGAAACCACAATCAGATTCATAACATCAAACAACAGATTTTAATATCTTGTGGATGTGCATCTGTCTGTAAACCTTCTAGAGAACTGAACTAATTCCAAATTTCCAAAACTACTTTGGGTCTCACATCATCCTACTGTGGGCCAATGAGACAAAGAAGATTGTAGTACTTACGCTACCCAGTGGTGGAATGTAACTGCATTTACAAGTACTGTACTTAAATACAAATTTGAGTCATTTCTTTTCATGTCACTATCTACTTCTACTCCACTACATCTCAGAGTGAAATATTGTACTTTTTACTTCACTACAATAATTTGACAGCTTTAGTTACTAGTTACTTTTAAATTAGGATTTTTGTACACAAAACATACGAAGAGTTTCTGAAATATGGTGTACTGTTACAGATTAAATTGACCAACAGTTTAACAAGATTATTTTTAATCTTAAATTATTTTAATTTATTTTTTAATCATTTTGAATTTTGTACTATTGGTTGGACAAAACAAGCATTGTGAAGATGTCACTTACAGTAGGCTCCAGATTAATCCATAATCATAACAGGAGTATCTTACGTGTCAGGAGCATCTCACTGTCAATTAGGTTAAAAGATCCAAAAATACTATTTTCTTTTGATGTTTTATACCTACTACCCCTACTGCCTATAATGGGACAACATATTTTACATATGTCACGTTAAAGGATACAGACAGATGTTTTATGTGGAAAAAAACAAACAGATCTGAGGACTTCAGTCATCACCACAATAAAAGCACTAGTGCTAAATATGTAATGATACAGAAGAGACTCAGGCAAACTTGAAAAGTGGTCATCTTGGCATTTATTTAGAATATTTTCTTAATCCTGCTTAAGGCTGGTCTGAATAAGTGTGCTAAATGTCCTACAATGTAAATGTGGATATACATTACCTGGTATAGAGAGCAGGAAGACTACAAATCCACTCGCTGCTGCTGTTAAACTCATGGCTGTTCCTCTCATCTCTGTGTGGCTTCAGTGACAATAAAACACACAAGAAGCTAACTAATGTACACGAGATACAGATTAGTCACGTCGAACACTTCTACTTACAATATAGAAGGAAGTTGTCTTGACCTGTAATGTTCCTCTGTGGTCAGGAGAGTAAGCAGCACACAGAAAGAAGGCGGCTAAAATACACCAGACTTCCTTCCTCTTCACATAATTAAGATGAATTGCAAACCAGATGCCAGTAAATGGCCAAGAGAATGACTTATCTGTTGTTTTGCAGAATGCGAGACCAGTTTTGTGGCCTGCTGGTACCAAACCTGTATCATCCACACCACACCACCTCTCTAACACTATCTAAAGAGAAGATTATTTTTCATGTCTTCCTTCTTTGTAAATGCAGGCACTATTCAGCATCTAAAAGAATGTTCTGTCAGTTCTTTCAGCAGTGCACAACTTAACTACGTTCCTGAAGAGACAACGGAAAGTTTTAAACGTCACTTCACACTTTAGCGCACGATGAGACACTGACACTGCCTAGGTTTTACTTTTTTTTTTAAAATCCAGGCAGTTTATTTTGAATATTATAAGTCAAGGAGAAAGTGGATTTAAAACAAAATCAATTGTACAAAAATCCACGTGTAGCTCAGATAGACATTACAATTTGCAGCACAAATGGTAGCTTAACTGTTTGTATTTTCCACAGTGGTGAGCAGGACTGCAGCTGTGGTCACACACTTTCCGTCACTCGCTCAGTATGACTGTAGTAGTAATCTGTCTGCAGTCTGCCTTTACGGTGTTCATCCTGTTATGTTTCTTGACAAAGACTGGACTTTCATCACTTCAGTTTATTTACTCTGTTTCCAGTGTCCCTATTTCAGTTGAACACGTGCAGTTCTTCTACTCTGACTGTGACAGACTGTAATTCCTTACTGCACACAGAGTTTGGATATCACTTTGTTAAGCTACTCCTGCTGGACTGAAACTTGGTTATTGTCCAGTCTATTGCTTTCCAGCCTTTTTTGCTGCAGACCCCTTAAAATGAAGCAATATTTACTTGTGACCCTTCATCACAGGTCATGGCATTAGTGTGGGCATGAGCTGTGAGCATTTCAACCAAATTTTTATTAGAGAAAAACAAAACAATACAGAACACAACAAGGAAAATTAGAAACAAATGCAATACAGAACATAAGAGATGGGCCATGATAACAGGTATGAAAAAGGAAGCAAGATAGACAATTGTAACGAGCTGTGATGTAACGTAGTAGAACTAACTGGAAATAAAACCAATTGTGATGATGAAACTGGTAGAATAATGTGGTGAAAATAGACTGTATACACAGAAAAGAGAGAAATGTACTTGACCGGATCTTGAAAATGGTTTTCGACCCTTAACATCTAGTAACAGCAGTATGACACTACATCTAGATCCCCTAATGCATGTTCCTCCCCAATACCCCAATATGCTTTTGAACAGATAATTTTATACTTAAAGTTAAATGCATCAATCTGGTGCACTTTGATAGCAAAATTAAGAGGCTAGATCTATGAAGAACTTTCTGCTCTTGTAAACAACTTAATCATAAACACATTGGTTGTATAGATATGAATGGTGATGACACGCAGGGATGAACTGGGAATGAAGAATGGCCCTGGAGTTTTTGACTCGCCCGACCAAGTTGTACGCCCTTGTATATGGAACTTTCATTTTGTGTTGATTTTGTCGGTCCCTGTGGACAAAAGCGGTATCATTTCAGTACTGCCTCGTGTCGTAAAGATCTTGATCTGGCTAGCACGTGCATTTGTTTTGGAAGTGGGTCTTTTTTAAACACAGCTGTTTTGCAGGGTATAGAGTGATGAGGTAATGTATATATTTGTGGCTATGTAAGATTAATAACTATAATATGACGATGGTTAAACAAAGTAAACTTTGTTTTAGTACCGTTCATACACCTAACGTTAGGTTGCATGTTCCCTTCGACTCACTCCCCGTTGCTAGGAGACTACTTCACCTGGGGGAGAGCAGGTGGCAGCTCCAGAGACGGACCTTCAGTTAGTGGCTGTAGCAACTCGAATTCAACCAGTGCTAAACCCCAGCGCCGGGGGTCTGATCCCAGACTGTCCCAATTCCCTGCTGGATCAGCAAACTTTCTGTTGCTGTCCTTACACAGGTTAGACACAGGGCTGCCGCTGCCCACCAGCTCACTGTGCCAGGCCGCCCAAATAGAGCCTATGTATGGGAAAAGCTGGCTTCATAATAATAATCCAACAGCAAGATATAGCTCGGTAGCAAAGCCAAAATAAAATGTAACATTATAAGCCAGTTGTATTACAGTAATGTCCACCGTGACCTAACGTTATACCTCTATGGACTGTAAAACCACGTCTTGCAATGTATATCATAACTAAAATCGACATATTATATACCTGTGGAAGAGGGCCAATTCAAGATCGGTTTTGAATCCTTTCAAATCCTGCAAGTCTCTCCATCTGTTGAGTGACCGACCAAGGTCGACTCATGCTTTCGCCCGTGATCTATCACTGTTCCTTTTTTTTGTTCTTTGGTCAATTCTTTTCTTTTTCTCTTTGCTGATCCTGCCCCAGTATCAGTCATAAACACAAAATATAACGTTGAAAATAAATTTCTCTAAAGAAAAATCTCCTCCTGCTTCCTTTTAGAGAAGGATGTGATTTTTACAAAAAGCCAAAAAGAACCAGAGACTTGTCTGGGCATATCAATGCTTTATTGTTGCTGCACTTCCTCGTCACTAATGGAATATGTGAAGTTAACATGTTGAACTTCAGCAGAATCTTGGGTTATTTAGCTTCTTGACTATGATCCATCTATTATTCACTGCTTATTAGGGCTCGCTCATGGTGTTAGCAGGCTAAGCAGTGTAGCCAAGATATCCTTCTCCCCAGGCACGTCCTGCAGGTTTTCCTGGCAGATCCCCTGGGATATGTGATCCTTCCAGTATGTTCTAGGTCTGCTCCAGGATGTCCTCCCAGTTGTATTTACTCAGAGTACCTCCACAGGGACTTTTCCAGAGGCATTCGATCAGATGCCTAAACTACCTCCACTGGCTACTTTTAACGTGAATGAGCAGTGATTGTACTCAAGGTTTCTACCAGATATCTGAAATCTGGCACTTAATGGAGGGGTGAGAGAGGAAAAGGAGAGGGAGAACACACATCATGCTTTTCTTTCTTGTTATTTTTTAAGTCTCTTCGTCTATACAAGCGTTTCGCATGCACGTTTTCAAGTAGTAATACCACAGTGTAGAAATACTCTGTTAAAAGTAAAAGCTCTGCATTCAAAATGTTGCTTAAATAGAAGTACAAAAGTATTAGCATCAAAATATACTTCAAGTACCAAAAGTAAAAGAACTCATTACGCAGAATAATGTTTATTATATTATTGGATTATAATTATTGATGATCAATGTGTTCATCACTTTAATGTTGCAGCAAATGTGGAGCTCATTTTAAGTTATTTATATATATTTTATATATTACTTTACATACTGCTGGGTAGCTTATGAATTTCCCACCAATAAAAACCTTATTGATATAATAATATCATAATTTATTTATTGATTATATTTTGTATCGTTAATCTGAATCTGCAAAGTAACGAGTAACTAAAGCTGCCTGTCAGATAAATGTAGTGGGGTGGAAAATAGAAATACTCAAGTAAAGTACAAGTACCTCAGATTTGTACTTAAGTACAGTACTCGAGTAAATGTAGCTACTTCGTTACTTTCCACCACTGTTAACTGAGTTGAGAAATGCCATGAAGATAACTAATGGTAGCTAGTTTAGCGAACATGACATATCAGGAAGGTGGCTTTAAACAGTGGCTGTTGAGCCGTTACCGGTCTTGTGTCGAAATCCGTTCCCCGTCGAGATGTGTTTCCCCCCCGTTAGAACTGTGTTTCCTGTCACCACCTCCCGACTGGTTAGGGTTAGGGCTCAGGTTGGGTGCAGGTCAAGGTAAGGGGAAACACATCTCGACATGGGAACTGACTGACAACACCAGCACTTAGTTTTACAAACCGTGATAACAAAAGCTGACCTCAAGTTATGATAGACACATTCACCAAGGTCGACCCCCCTGGCTATACACCTACACCTAGCCTACACATATCCTGCAGGTGGTGAGTAAATGGCAGCAGCACAATGTTATCTTTTTGGTCTGGCCCCACAGGTGCAGGCCAACCAGTCGCCATTCACCTGCAATCTGCCCTCCTTAGCCTGGTCCAGTAGCAGGGGTCTGTTGCCCTATTCCAGGTGAGGATGTTCTTNNCCAAAATTGGTCCATCCAAAGAGCGTTCGTCTCAGACCTGTCTGTCAACAGTTTTTATCAAAATGACTTTCTACGAAAGATGCAGCCCCTGTGAAAACAGGGTCTTCTGTGGATTATTACAACTACCTGGAACATTGTTTCTGGAAGAAACACACTGCAGTACTACAGTAGGTGGAATTGAATGATTTCCAGCAAGCTAAACAACCCAGCCAACTACCATGATTAAATATTGCTTTAAAGCTTTTTCTTACTAAAGCAGTAACACTGTCATGGATGGAACTGTCCAAGTTCTTCAAGTTGATCGGCTAACAACAACATGACAAGCAACCAGGATGGGGTTGAAGTCACAGCTCAAGAAGTAAAAGACAAAAGGTAGGGAAACTTTTGGATGTATTAGAAAGTTCATCATGTCCTGAAAAAAGAAGATCAAAGCGAGGAGAGGGTGATAGAAAAGAGAGCATTGTTGTTGTTTTTTTAAGGAGGTCAGCAAAAGAGCAACATGAAGTGCTTTTCTGTGTGACCCAGCAGTCTGAAGTGAACTGTGAAAACAGAATGAGTTTTCTTTTGCACTGGAATTGTTTGACTCTTCTTCCTCACCTGATTCCTGTCATCTGGTCTCTCTCCAAGCTCAGATGATTGCTTGAAGGCCCTCTTTTTTCTGGTTAGCAGAATTAAAAAAGAAATGAATGAATAATTTAATTCTGACAAACTGACGGCTAAAATGACTTAATTTTCAGTGATTTAATGAATTTCAGCACCAAGAAACCTGGGTCTTATTTTGGCAGTTTTGGCCATTATCCTTTTCTGTAAAGATAATAACAATAATAATATAGCAATGTACTCTCCAAGTTAATTGCTGACAACTGGGAATGCGGCAGCAAGTAGTTACTCAATCATAGAGCTTTTAAACAAACCTCAGGTTACCCAAACATATTTGGAAAGGAAAATTAAGGCAAACTTTAAAATCATCACCCAAACTGTACGTAAACATCCATCACAGATTTGCTGTTTCAACTCTGACCTACTGGACCTACCATAGTTGTGTGTGCACACAGTGAGGAATTTCACTGACATTTAGTGTGAGCTCACTTTCAGTTTAAACTCCAAAATGTAGAAAATCTAAAATGGCTAAACTATTGGTTTGACAATCTGTCCAATCTCATGTTTCTTTCCTTGTTGGACTAAGTTGTAAGGATGTCCCTAGTGTTTCCAGATCACTTTGGTGACTACAATGTTGTAATAATTGATAGAATTGATGACCAAAATGTTCAGAAATAAGATCCAAGTTGTAATACACCATAATATGACTTTAATAAACAATGATTTAACGAAAGCGAACTGCTTACCTAATCAGTGTAAAGACAGAGAGGAGTATGACAGCCAGGACAACAGCAATGATTGTTCCAATAACTGTTGATTTCCATGTTCCTAGGTAGTCGTGATAAAATGGCAAATTGAGGTTGTTACAGGATGTTTAGGCCCATTGGCCTCACAGGATGGTAATATAACACCTTCATTTTCTTTAAAATGTAAAGGTAAAAGAATCATGGCTCCTCAAAGACAAATGAAAATGTAATAACTATAATCCTGTATCCACATACTGAATCCATTTACTTCTGACTCGAGGTCTTCACTGGTCAAAAATCTTGTTGTAGATGATGTATGTCCTTGTTGTCAGATGCAAACAATGAACACATGGAAAGGATTTTTGTTCTTCCACACTCATATCCCCCAGTGACGCTTACTCGACTGCGTGGTTGAGCCCACTCAGGTCCTCTCTGGTCCTTGCCTCGTGTCAACAACTGTGCAGTGAGTTCGGTGTTGGTTTCAATATATTTAGGTTGACAAATAGATGAAACTTAAGTCCCTCCATGTGTCATGTGGGAGGCAATGTGTCATCTGTCATCTGATGGCGAAACTCTACATTTAAAGTCAATCTATAATCCACTCCTCACCTGTGATCAGACAGCCTACGTAGTGACTGAAAGACCTGAAAGAATGGGTTTACAAACAGGTTAACATGTGAATGCAGCTTCCCTCTGAGAGTGTGTGGGCTCATTCTTCGGGATAGTCTGAGGAGCTCTGATACCTGGACGATGCTAAGAGTAAAACCAGTGTTACATTGCACTGAAATGAGCTTTGGCATCTGGTCAAAATGCCTCCTTGATGTTTACCTTAAAATACTTTTTGTACACGTCCAACTGGGTGGGGACCCTAAACTCAAAAAGGTTTCACTCCAACACTTCAAGAAAGCCGGATACTCTGAGCTGGTAACAGACAAGAGTCACGCCAGTGCTCAGCAGTAAAATTGTGAGCATCCCCATACCCACTCCGCCTTTCACTGTAGAAAACTCCAGAAAAGAGTTTATTGTCTTGCATAAAGCGTACTTATATCTAGCTGGAATCTCTTAACCTCCAGCACTAGTAGTTGCTTCTTCCTCACCAGAAGAATGTAATGGGCAAGAAGCTATCGTGTGATTACCAACATGACAAACAACCACGACAGAAAAGGTCAAAGCAACAGCACCTGCAGTAATCACTGAACAGATGTTCCTGTTTCACCAATATGCAGCTGTATGACAGAGAAAAGGTCTGGTAAAGAAATATATAAAGAAATATCCAGTCAATCCAGGAATTTAATCACTTCCAAGAAAAGAGGAGTTAATGGAAGCGAGGACAGGATTAATATCTGTGAAAAAGGGGGACATAAGATATACAAATACATGGAGTGCTTCTCAGTCAGGTGAGTTTTCAAGTCGCACTTTATGATAGTGAGTTAATGAACTGAGGGATCAGAGCAGGGTTTCCTTGCTCACCTGTTCCCTGTTGTCTGGTCTTTCTCCAGGCTCAGATGATTGCTTGGAGGCCCTCTTTTTTCTGGTTAGAAGAATTAATTAAAAACAAACTAATTTATAATTCAGGTGACAATCTGACTGCAAACAAGACTGAATTTCAGGTATATAATGTACAACAGTTTAGTAAAACCGACCCTCTCACCTTATCAGTAGGAAGACAGACAGGCATATGATAGCCAGGAAAACAGCTGGGGTTGTTCCAATGACTGCTGATTTCAATGCTCCTGGAAAAACAATAAAATAAAATCAAAAACTTACTTCAAGTGTGGTAAGATGTTTGGTCCAACAGCCCCATTGTTGAGCTCATAGAGGGAGACATACATTGTGAAGCAATCTCACCCTGACTTTTTGAACCCATGAGTTAAGCTTTCTCTCTAGTTTTGTTTGCACTACAACCAGTGCAAACAGTTCTGAAGTTTGGTATTTTTCTGACCTTGAAATGTACTTGTTACTTGTTAGGTTCAGTGCAAAGGTGGCAGGAGAGGTGCACAAAAATGGGAGTTTCATTTACATGAGGCTGTGCAAGACTCAGTTCTTCTGTTCCGCCTCACCCAGCACAAAGTGCCACTGCAATTATATGAACCAAAATTTGCACTAGTTGTTGTGCTTGTGCTAAATAGCCTGCATTTCTGCTGACAAAGCCCCTAACTTAGTAAACAGGTCTTTTAAAAGGTCTTTTTTCTTAATCTATAATATTACATAATTTATTTGTTGATTTGTCAGTTGCTGTTTGTAAACACAACATTCAAAGTTGGTCCCTCCTCCCCGGCTCAAAGCTTCTGGTGGTCCCACCTGCTTCCAATCCAGCAACTGGTCGCTACGTTTAATAGAGTCCAGCACCTAACACCCTGCACCTGTTATTGGCTGGGGGCTACACACCACTGCCCAAAGGTTGATGCCCAGAAACATCCTGAACACAGCAAAATAAGAAAATACAGGCAGAGGGCAGGGTCTCTGCAGACACAGACACTGCCACACACTTCCAGTGGGTCATAAGTGGTGACTGAGAGGGATTATTTTTGTTTGAGTAAATACATAGTTTTTTTGGGAAAATCCTACTCGTTATACCTTTAAGTATAGTATATAAATGTATGTGGTTACTTTCCACCACTGGTTAGTGGGAGCAGCTTAGACCTTAACAAATATACCTTTCCTATGGAAAACAAATAAAATTTTATAGTGTATACTGTAGTGCGCATGCGTGCACATGCACGGTTAAGTTGTAGCTCGTTTGTAAGGTTATGTAACCACTGTTCCTATGGTAGCAGGTTTACTTTAGTCAACTATAATTGACCACACTGGTTAACGTTACCTAGTTACACACTGGAGAAAAAATTATTTAATACACTCAAAGGCTACCAGCAGCTACCAGTAACTTTTAAGGTGGAATGTTTTCTTGCATGTTACTCAATGCATGAGTTGACGTCATGAATCAATCAACACACCTTAAATGTCAATATGACAACTTTGACCATTCCATTTGTTTTTACTGGCTCTCTTGCATGACATACGCTTTAGTGATGATTGGATCTTCAAGCGCTTAAAAAATGTATATGAATTTCAACCAGATTATGTGAACTGTGAGTATTTTATTTCCTCCCTTGGAAGAAAAAAGTGCTGGAGCGTCGTTCCGGTGCAACAGCTGAGTGAGTGGTGACTGACTTGCTAAACGGTCCCTTGCTAAAGGCATATGAGGAGTTTTCAAAGCTGGCTAGCACTAACTTTCAAATGTCTGATGAGGTTCGTGGTGTTGGAATGTTTTGGTTGCGTTCCTCCACGAGGAATTCCCTTGAAACACACCTTGCAAATTGCAAATTTATTGACTTTTTCAGACACCTGGTAGAACTGCCAGACCGGGTCATTTTAGCGGCATGTAGAGAAATTGTCTCGCGTGTTTTGCGTCAGCTGAACGGCTCTTCTGATCGGCCTTTATAGAGACCACCGATCAATGCTCAATGGGAGCACCCTTAAGTTTGGCAGATGATGCTTTTATAAGCAGGAGTATAGTGGCCCTTAGGTGCAAAGAAAAACAACTTTATAAAAAACAACAACACATTTTTGGAGCATCTGGTAAGCAATTAAACAACATGTATGGAGACATATTCCATTTATATTAGCATGCATGATTTATATCATGAAAAATCAAGTTTGGCTCACAATGAACATCTATAAATAGATTGTTATAAGTTGATGCATAGTTAGTGCATAGTGATGTGTCGGTCATGAATGAGTCTGCTCAATGAGTCGGTTCCTTTAAGTGAATGATGGGAGCCGACTGCAGTCTGGGAGCCGATTTTTTTCCCTTCTTTTTTGGTAAATTTGTAAATTAAGTATTTTTTAAAAACAATCCAGAAACATCTAATTTTGCGACAAAGTCCACAGATGGAGGTGGTGGGGTGGTTGGATGGGTCAAATACAGGACTCTCACCCCGGAGACCGAGGGTTCATGTCCCGTGGGAGTCTTTTCCTAAGCCAAACCATGTGCATCTTTCCCTAAACCTAACCACATAGTTTTGGTGCCTAAACCTAACCAAAGTGTGACACTTTCACGTTAACCACATGCTACAACACTGTTGTTTTCTCTCACGTGCGCTTGCAAATATGTGAAATGAGCAGGAAATGCAGCGTTTACAGGTCGTGCTCATTTCACTCATTTCAAAAACGTAGGCATCTCACAATTTTTGTGAAACTAACATGTTTTTTTGCGCTGTGGACCAAGCTACAGTGTTTCACGTTTTGATGTGAGACTGCATTGCATGGTGAGATTCTTGTTTGTTGCGTACATTTAAATCGCGGAAAAAGAAATCCATGACGATGAACAAATAACATTTTTGAACTGAGCAAAAAAATTTTTTTTTTCATATTATAGGCCTATCATACAAATGAAATTGAAATATAGCTATGTTTCTGTATAGAGTTGTGTAGGGTAATTATTTATTAACCGTACAATTTCATTAGTGGTGTTTGATGTCTTTACATTAGGTTTTTATACCAAACATAATGTAAAATTATGGTATTTTGGAAATTATAAGGTTTAGTATGATTACATTGAATAATTTAATTTATATATGTGCACACATACCAATCATAGGTCAAAACATTGCTAAATTTGGCTCAATAAGCCAGCGGTATTAGAAGTGGTACTAAATGAAGAGCCATTTGGAAGCCGGCTCTTATTGCTGAGCTGAGCCAACTGATCTGGCTCGCTAAAAAGAGCTGGAATTCCCATCACGAACGGTGCATACTGTAATGGCTCGTATTGTTTTTAAATACTTTGTTGCATATGTGGCAGGATGTGGAAAGTTGAAGGTGGTCTAAATCTACTGCAGTTGCTCAGTGAACCATCAGCAGACGGTGAAATTGAGCAGGCAGGTAAAAATCTTCTTCTTAGGTTAAAGGGATATTCCAACCATTTAGTGTTGCACTTCAACGATGTTGGGGGACTCACAAGAAACAGATTTAAGAAGAAGATCAGAATTGAAGAAGCAGAGGCCAAGATATCCTGACCTCTACTCTATTTTATGGATAAAACTTCCAGTTTGTAATGCAGGCTTCTTATTGAACATGTTGAGTCTAAAGACCAAGCCAAGAGATACCCCTGATAACATCATTAGGGCTGTATTTCACTCACATTTCACATTAATAAAGATGTATTCAGATGTCTTTGTCCCCAGCTCGTTCTCAGCTGTACAGTAATACTTTCCAGAGTCAGAGGACTGGATGGAGCTGAAGACAAGCTGTGGTTCTTCACTGAGACCTTCATGTTCTGGATTTTTATTCTTCTTGTACCAGGTATAATCAGCTGCTGGGTTAGCATCACAGGTACAAGTCAGATTTACTGAACTGCCCTCCATTAATTCAGCAGAGGGACTCGCTGACACAGAGGGAAGCTTTGGAGCATCTGGAAGAGATACACATACATTAACTTTAAAAATGAGAATGTTATAATAGAATCATGGAGCTGTCCCATTTCATCCATAAATAAACTTGCTATGGTCATAAAGATTCTGAAGGTGTTTTCTGCACTTCACTCAAATTATACATCTTTATAGCAGCAGAGTAAAATAATGTTCCATTTTTCCTTTTTTTAATTTTCCATTTACTAACTATTTTCTCTTTATTTTTTTCTGAGGAAAACTATCCCTTATTACCATTTGTGTGATGCTAGTAAATGCTTGAAAATAAAAACACATCAGAAACCACAGTCAAACTCATAATATCAGAAGACAGAATTGAATATTTTGTTTTATGTAAACCTGCTGGAGAACTGGGTCTCCTCCCATAGTTATTTATGAAGTGGACTGCACATACACACACACAAACACACACACACACACACACACACACACACACACACACAACCACGCCGTTTGTGTGGTTGGCCGCAAAATACAAGCCAAATATTGTCACCCATATTAAAGACACAAGCAGTCATACAGTACATTGGCTAAAATGCTCCATGAGATGATGTTATGTCAGTGGAAGACTGTGGAGTAAACTCACATACTGGAGGAGAGGGGAACTTCTCATATCCTTTTGCAGCACAGGAATGGTTGTTTGTGGGATGCAAGTAAACTGAATAAGGGTTAGATGTTGGTCCCAAAATGTTCTGTCCATTCACGGACCAGACGTAGAAGGGATGGCCAGGTAGACGACACTTGCTGCGACACTTCAGCTCTGCCCGGTTAGAAGACTGGTAGACCTCTGATCTGCTCACCTGCACCTGGAGATCTTAATAGGTGAATAATGAACAGAAGTCTTCATTTTAGACTGAACTGTCAACAAGCACACGCATATAAACACGCACAGACGCAAGTAACCCTCATAAGATGTTGAACACTTGAAACTAAATTAATAAATATTTAGATGAAAATGTTACCTTTGACAGACAAAGTGACTCCAGGTGAACAAGTATATTTCCCATCTTCTTGGTTTGTTGTGAACCTGAACTTGTACTCAGCTGAGTCGCTCTCTCTCAGGTCTGTGATACTCAGAGTGCAGATGTTGTTTTCACAGATATACTCCACACGACCTGAATACTCCGGGTCCGTTCTCAAATCCACATAAACATTATTACTCTCTTTCGTAAACCAGAATTTATTCTCAACTTTCTTTATGGTTGATGGGTATATGTAGGTGCAGCGTATTTCCACTGTTGATCCTTTTAAGGCACAGATCTTTGGAGTAGGAGTGTCACTTTCCAACCTTTCTGCCCCTGCACCACTGTAACACAGATGACATCAGAAACCACAATCACATTCATAACAGCATCAGAGAACAGACTTGTTTTCATTTTATTTTTGCAGAACTTAACTGAACTACATTTACAAAACTACTTGGACTTCCATTCTCTGAAAATGGACACAAGGATACCTCATATGAGCAGGTCAGCATATTTACCGACACTGTGAATATTCAAGAGAAAGAAATGCGTTGACACTGACTCAGGGATTCTCTATTTGGCATCAAAACAGGTTGTTTTCCTTACAACTCTGAGTAAGAAAGTGATTTTACATGTTTGCTATTGTCAAAATATTTTAGATTTGCAAGCTATCCCACTTAATAAAGTCCAAAATGAGCAGTTTCAGTAAAAGAAAAGACTTTAATTTAAAATAAAAAGGTCAGACATCAACTTAATTACACAGAAGCAGCAATATGTGTGATTCGAGTCCACTGTGAGACTTTAGTCAACAAGATGAAGGAGCAAAATGGCTCCCACTGATTTGCATCAGTCCTCTCTGCCTCCTTCCTCCTCCCCAAAATGTCACTTCATTGTGATAAAAGTGCTCGCAAGTGGAGGTGAGGAGGCTGTGTAAAATGTGTTTGTGTATCCGTGAAAAATATGAGATAATCCACAAACCACTGTGTGCTTACAGTCTGGATACAGGAATTTATACACTCAAGTAGAAGTACTGAGTGCACTTATGATGTCCAAAAGTGAATGTTTGGTGTTACAGTTAGATGTTTTAAGGATAAGCAATGTATCACACTGCATCACTTCACAGGTCAAATCTAAGAACGTGGTGATCTGAGAAGGACTGTTGGAAGGAAATGTTCTTTCTTAGACTCACTTTAGGTTGCTCTTACTGAGTGTAAATACTCTACAACATAAATGTAGATACACAAACATGAAGATATACAGATCTCGTACAGTGAGGAGAAGGATGACAAATCCACTCACTGCTGCAGTTAAACTCATAGCTGCTCCTCTCGTCTCTCTGTGTGACTTCAGAGTCAATAAAACATGTCAGCAGGTAAATAATGTACAAAAGAAGTAAATAATTCACATCAAAAACACTTCTACCTAACATGGGTCTATGTAGTCTGAAAGCAGAGAACAGAAGTCAAGCTGTTAAAAATACGCCCAACTTCCTTCCTCTTTACATCATTTACATGCATGATGAGCCAAATGCCTGTAGATTTAACTTTAAACAAAGAACTAACTTGTTTTGTTGTTTTTTGAGAACTATGAACTTCTCAACATAATCTATAAAAGAGAGTTTGAGAAAGTAGTTTTGTGGCACATCAGAACACCCCACTCACACAACAAAGACCATTTAAAGAGAGACCATTTTAAGTGTGGGCACAGTTTATGGTCTGTCAGTGATGCTGAACTAAACAGGGACAGAAGTAACACATGTGACAGACAGTTTGATGCATCGCTTGAAACTTCTAGCGCATGCTGAGGCACTAAAAACTGCCTTCACATCATAGGTTCAAAGAACTGTACTGCATCACATAGCAGTGATGTGGTCTTATTGATAGTATAGGACATTTTTTTTTTTTTNCAATCACATTCAACCCCTGTAATTTCCAGTTGAGAGAACCAATGAATGAAACCACTGATATAAGATAAGTCTTTATTGATCCCAGGGGAAAATTCACATTACAGCAGCACAAGAGACAGGCTAAGAGGTGAGGAAAACAGATCAGAACTATCTGAATGATATAATTACACATAAAATCAGAAATAAAGGAAATTTGAGGGAAGACATTAAAAAGCTACGTAGAATAAATATATTACAATCCAACAGAATTGTGCAAGTATTTGTGCAAAAGAAATCCAGAAATCCTTTACTGCAACTGCTAAATATGATGTGACTCATATTTGATGGCCGTGAAAATCATGT
>NTHP01000877.1:116110-136314 GCA_003416845.1 Oplegnathus fasciatus | reverse complement strand
AAAATGTGGAAGGAGTTGAGGACCAAAAAAATGGGGCGGAAGAATAATAATAAAGATTTTTTAGGTAGAAGAACATAGGTTTGAATGCTTTCAGCATTCACACCAACAATAACAGTTAAAGCTGCAAGCAGTGATGAATGGGCCCTCGCACCATTGTGCACGTTGGGGGGAGCGGCAGCCGCAGTGTCCTCACAGGAGGCTAGTCGACATGGCTTTGAATTTTCGTGACCGTTGGATACTGCCTGAACGCGATAAATATGTGGATGTCTTCAGGCCTGGACTCTTGTCCAGCAAATGAAATTTGGGGCAGATTTGACCGTGTATGGCCAAGTTACAACAGCTTGTTGTTTCATGGCGAAGCATTGAAATTCGCCGCGCCACCATGGTAACAACGTTGCATGAAAACTCACAATCATTACAATAAAGCATCATCAAGGTCTTAGGATTTTACTGACCAAATTTGAAGGGGATATGGTTAACCCTCTAGGAGGAGTGCCTCAAAGTGTAAAACATGTCATTTCCTGTTACCAGTAGGGGGCGCTACGATTATGACTGAATATTGGCATGTAGATGTCTTAAGGCCGGGACTCTTATCAAACATGTGAAATTTGGGGCAGACTGGACAATCCACATTAGAGTTACAACAACTTGATGTTTCATGGCGAAACGCACAAAATGGCCACCATGCCACATCCATGCCGTTTGGTGAAAACTCACAGATAGCACAACTTTTCATCGTGAAGGTTTTTAGATTGCACTGGCCAAATTTGAAGTTAATCTAATGAATTCTCTAGGAAGAGTNTGGAGCACCAACGACCCAATGACATCATTGGCCTTGTGACCGCCTCCTAAGAGGTTAAATACCCAGATCTCCACACCAGCTAGTTGGACCAGTCTAGCCTGGTCAAACAAGCACGAACTGATGAAGCCTCTTGGATGAGAGGTGAAACGTCTTCACAGACAAAACCAAAAATCCAGTTGCGTTCGATTCAATTTCCTTGAGATAATAATACCTATAATGTTTTAAAGTTCCTAGCTAAAAGTATGAATGAGTAGATCAGAGTTCAAATGTGCATGGCGTACAGGAATGAGCATAAAGAGTTGGAAGAGGTTAGATGAGAGGGTTTGAAAACCATTTCCTGAAAAAACTGTGAGATTGAGAGCAGGTTTAAGAGAAATATTTTCAGAAGATTTTAAACTTCTTCTCCACTCCAGCAATGATGTCACCCACTCTAGTTTTGAACATTCAACAAAGTTGAATATTTTTAAAAGTTTTAATGCGATTTGAAATGTTGCAATGTTTGAATGGAGTTTCTAGATTAAAGTATGAAAGAGTTGAAAATGCATGAAAAAGTATGAAAATGTGGAATTTTTGAACATTCCCTCCATTCACTTGAATGAGGAAAATTTCCTGGAAACCGTTGAATATTTCGGAAAGTATGAATGTTATGAATGAGAAAAGTAATAGCTGGAATGTCCTAATTGAGCTGAATATTTTGATGTTTGAATGGAGTTTCTACGTTGAAAAATGTGGAAGGAGTTGAGGACCAAAAAAATGGGGCGGAAGAATAATAATAAAGATTTTTTAGGTAGAAGAACATAGGTTTGAATGCTTTCAGCATTCACACCAACAATAACAGTTAAAGCTGCAAGCAGTGATGAATGGGCCCTGTGATGAATGGGCCCTGTTTCTACGTTGTTTTCTATGAGTTTCTATGTTGCAAAATGTGGAAGGAGTTGAGGACCAAAAAAATGGGGCAGAAGAATAATAATAAAGATTTTTTTTGTAGAAGAACATAGGTTTGAATGCTTTCAGTATTCACACCAACAATAACAGTTAAAGCTGCAAGCAGTGATGAATGGGCCCTCGCACCATTGTGCACGTTGGGGGGAGCGGCAGCCGCAGTGTCCTCACAGGAGGCTAGTCGACATGGCTTTGAATTTTCGTGACCGTTGGATACTGCCTGAACGCGATAAATATGTGGATGTCTTCAGGCCTGGACTCTTGTCCAGCAAATGAAATTTGGGGCAGATTTGACCGTGTATGGCCAAGTTACAACAGCTTGTTGTTTCATGGCGAAGCATTGAAATTCGCCGCGCCACCATGGTAACAACGTTGCATGAAAACTCACAATCATTACAATAAAGCATCATCAAGGTCTTAGGATTTTACTGACCAAATTTGAAGGGGATATGGTTAACCCTCTAGGAGGAGTGCCTCAAAGTGTAAAACATGTCATTTCCTGTTAAATGGCCACCATGCCACATCCATGCCGTTTGGTGAAAACTCACAGATAGCACAACTTTTCATCGTGAAGGTTTTTAGATTGCACTGGCCAAATTTGAAGTTAATCTAATGAATTCTCTAGGAAGAGTTTGTTAAAGTATGGAACGTGTAAATCGCCAAAAATGACCATTGACCACAATTCAAAATGGCAGACTTCCTGTTGGGTTTAGGGCATGGCTGCAAGAGGATTTTTTGTTCGTCTGGACAAGCTACATATCCCTAACAAATTTCATCCACGTACATGAAACGTACCGGTGGGGCTCCTCTGTAGGGGGCACAGTCAAGCCCCCTGGCCCCGCCCTAAGCCGCGAACACTGCTCGGGCCCTAATAATAGGCCAAGCGATTACAATAGGGCCTTCGCTCGGGCCCTAAAAATATTATTCAAGGTTGACCCATCTACCTGTATACAATTCCACTAGTAGATAAGATTGTCCAGGCACTGTAAGACAAAAAAAAAGATTAATGCAAAGCAGAAAACATATTGGGCAGCTCTGAACCCTGAGCCAGATGGTTTTATATCAGGGGTCACCAAACTTTTTGAGACTGAGATCTACCTGAAGGCTAGAGAGTAATATGGAGGGCTTGTTTGATATACTCTTCCCGAATAATGTAAATTTGTTCGGTTTACCTTTAAATAATATTATGCATTTAATAGTATGGAACCATAAAGGGGACTTTATTCAAATGATAATGTAAACTTGAAAATGAAAATGTAATTCCACAATAGCATTATAAGTTTCCAAATATGTGCTATTTGAGTGAAAATGAAAATGAAAATGCAATAATCCAATGCCCTCGTTGACTTCCCCTCGGCACTTCCCATCATAAGTGTCGTTCCATTTGTCTGAAAGCTGAAGTGAACTTGGTGAGATCCTCGTAGGGCTGAGGGAGCGAGTGGTCACTCCAGAGGTGTATATCACCCACACTGCATTGCAGTTATGCATTTGGTGCAAGAAAATACATCCAGGGTTAGGTGGCAGTAATGTATGTAAAACTTCATTATCTGACAGCTTTTCAGTTTCAGTGTTTCTAATATATGTTATAGATCTGTATAGGTCGGCTTACATGTGTATAGGTTCACATAGTTTCTTAAGAAAATCTCATTGATAGCTTGATATTTTACTGAAAAATGTCATATAACTAATTGCAGTTAATATTTATTAAGATTGTTGTACAGCTCCTGTGATTTATTTATTCCCAACATTATCTGTAATCGCATGGAAAAATTGCTGTTTTGCAAGATATTATAAACCCATAGCAATAATAGTTCTGATAATCATGGTACAGATCACAAACAGAAATTTCTAAATCAGAAACTGATGCAGCTAATTACCAAGTGTACTGCAATTATTACTGCAATTATTACAAATCGCAGTGTACTGCAATTATTACAAATCATCAGAAATACCTGCAGACTCAATGAGTCTGCAGGTATTTCTGATGATTTGTAAAAAGCAGTATAGCGTTAAGTCTACAACTGGCGGTCGATCCATGATAGTTTGGCCTGAAAATGTACAAGGGCAGGTGCGTTCCATTTAAATTCCCCGCTCGTCCCCCGCCCACTTTCCGTCTGCTCTCCAAGTGGCCTCCGTGTGACATATGCTGTTATGTAATACCAAGGGCTGAGGGGAAGTGAATGAGGAGAAGTGGAACTACAAATGAGATGCAGCCAGTGACACCTGCTGGACTGAATAATGACTTCAGTTTCAAATGCTTCCTCTGAACAAGTTTCAAGATATGGAAACAAAGAATGTACATCACAGAACCTGTAACCTCAGTTAGAACTGTTAAATTATATGAGATTTATCAGTTCACCTGTTTTTAGTCATTGTCATATTTTCAAGAAAAGATGTATATGGGACCTTAGGAAGCTAATTACCATGTGACCCTCTAAGCCAATCACCTGCCAGTTCCTGTATATAAATGACATGACAGCCATTTTCCTTCATGCTTTGATGAAGGCCACTAGGCCAAAAAGCACGTTTTTTTGATATGGCCAAAATAAATTGGTGAAACTGAGATTAGTCAACTTTGTCCTGAAGATCTGTGTGTGTGCTACCTTTTTACTTTTGGTATCACATTTGCCACATTTTTGTACAATAATATTAGAGTTAAAGTCATTTTTTGATGTTTTAAAGGAAAACATCTTTAGACACCTGCTTGGTCTGTACAGGTCTTTTGGTGGGAAGCTTGGCATTGCATACTATTCACAAGTGCATTGTAATCAGGGATATAACTTAACGCTGCAACTCTGATTGAGTCTTCTAGATGTGCATCAGTAAGGCGTGTTCTGTGTTTGTTCTTAATGAAGTTCATATCAGAAAAGGCTGATTCACAATAATAATAATATATTTATTTGTATAGCACTTTTCAAGCTGGGAGCACAAAGTGCTTTCCATAAACAGCATAAAACAATCAGAACTAAAAAGAAAAACTTCAAGAACAGCAAAATACAAGCACACAGTTAAAATAAATCAACCAAACGGTAGAACAAATAAAACTATTAAAATAAACTTAAAAACAGGTGGTCGCACAACAGAGCTGTATTATGTAGACAAATAAAACTAAGGTAGAAAAGCAAGTCTGTAAAAATGTGTCTTAAGACAGGATTTACAAGCAGAAACAGTGTCAGCCGATTGAATACTAACTGGAAGACTGTTCCAAAGCTGAGGTGCCAGTACAGCAAACGCTCAATCACCCTTTGACCTCAGCCTGGACTCTGGAACAGCCAGCAGGCTTAACCCAGCAGATCTGAGAGGCCTTTTTGGACAGTAAGTAGTTAAAAGTTCACTGATGTACTCTGGCACCTGGCCATGTAAAGCCTTGTAAGTTAAGTAAGATTTTAAAATGGATTCTAAAAGAAATTGGTAACCAGTGCAAGGAGGCTAAAACTGGGGTGATGTGAGAAGAGCGTTTGGTCTTCGTCAGAAGTCTGGCTGCAGAGTTCTGCACAGTCTGAAGTTTAGCTACATCTCGGGTACTGAGGCAGGTAAACAAGGCGTTACAATAGTCCAGGCATGAGGAAATAAAAGAATGAATAATCTTCTCTGTATTGCTAAAAGATAACATTGCTCTGATCTTATACATATTTCTGAGCTGATAGAAGCATGATTGTACCAATTTTGTTGTGTTATGTCCAAAGCTCAGTTCACTGTCAAAGATAACACCCAGGACCTTAGCAGTGCCCCTGATATTTGGGATAAGGGGACCAAGCAGTGGCTGGATAGATAGGCTGAACCAAAAAGACAGGCAACTTTCATAGCTGCTGTGCGTACACCTTTGTACTTTTCTGGGTCCACAAGGCACCAAAAGTTTGGTGAGCCCTGGTGGACTTTGAGGTGAATGTCACTTGAATTTCTTGAATGAGAATTTCCAGCTCTACCTCACCAGCATCCAAGTTGAATGCTGCACTTAGTTGCTCAGCAATGCATGTCCACCTGCATGAAAGGATTTGAAATGAATGACACACATGGCTCCAGCTTGTCAAAGTCACAGAACCTGTCTTCGAACTCTTGCCCAAGTCTGTTTATCAGTTGAGGCAGCCCTGTCCAAGGCCCCAGATGCAGACGTATTGTCGATCAGCACTGACTGCACAGAGGGAAAGTGCAGCAATTTCTCTCTCTGTAAATGCACAGAGAAAATGTTCATCTTGGCTTTAAATGCATTTATAGCACTGATCATGTCAAAGACAGTCTAACCTTTTGCATTGCGCGACGAAGCCTGTGTGATAGCCAGTCATCGCGTCTGTTGTCACAGACACCAACTTTTCCAACTGTACCTTTTTCTCCACAAAATACCTCTTCACTGCTTCGTAGATATCAACCCCCCTTGTCGTTGTCTTCAGGGGCAGTAGTGTCAGGAGTTCCTCTTTTGTAGAGAAATCATATTCGTACAGAAGGTAATATGTTTTTTTTCCTCCACTTTTCTGCCATTGTTTACGGTGTAAACAGTTAATAGCATAGTTAGCCTATCATTGTAGCTATGCTAGCTAGCTGACATAGAATGAATGCGTATGAAGAGGGGATGTGCAACGTAATGTAAAGCTAAACTTTGACCCCAGACAGGGTCAAAGTTATAAATTATACATACATAATAAATTGATATTTTTAAAATATTATATGCACTGTTAAGCTAATTATTTTCTACGTTCATGCAAGTTTTATTTAAAAAAAAAAAAGACAATTTAGGCTATTTTTAGACTGAGCTCTACCAGTGACTCATGCTATTTTTAGAATGTGCCCTGCGGATGACTCACTGGCTCCCTGCGGGCGACCAGGCGTTCGCGGGCACAGTGTTGGCTACCCCTGTTTTATATGTTGCCAAAAATTCATAAGAACCCTACTTAGTGGAACAAACCTCATGATATTCCCCCAGGCAGACCCACTTTGTCTGACTGTAACAGTGAGACCTATAGTCAAGTTCCACGACTTCTACCTCAGTCCTCTCTCAATCACACACCCCAGCTACATCAAAGATACATATGACTTTATAGAAAAAAATCAAACAAATCCACATTCTTCAGAATGCTATCTTATTCACCATGGACATTGAGAGTTTGTATACTAATGTTGACATTCAAGAGGACATACAGGCCATTAAAAACAGGTTTTATAGAAATCATGACAAAAAGAGACCAGATAAGGAACTAATATAGTTTTGAAGATCAATTTGACCAGGAATGATTTTGAATTTAATGGAGATTGACCAATTTTCAATCACTCTAAACAACCATAACTAAAACACTGTCTTCAGCTTTGATCACTAGAGGGTACTTCAGGTCTTTCCTTAGGAAATTTTTTAAAACATTCCAATAAACCAAGCCTCATCTACAGTAGTGTCAACCATATTGCCCTTTGTTACTACATATTCTTCATCAGCTGTGATAGGAGGAACAGAGATTTTACTAGACCACAGGATCATTGCAATTTTCAGAAAGAACAGAAACCTGCAGGATTACCTGGTCAAGGCCATGGTCAAACCACTGTCGACCCCAAAATCCAAAGGTCATGAGGAATTTTTCAAACACCAAACCTGGTTGCCCAGCAAGTTTAATAACAGTGTTTTTAAAACTAAGGACTGGGGGAGTCCTTACTCCAAAACTTGTCATTATTTAATTACATGTACACAGTGTGGATTACAGTATGTGGGCGAAACAGGCAACACTATGCTGGTGAGATTCACCCAGCACAGACGCAACATCTTGAAAAAGAGGGAGACACACACTCCATTAGTACGGCACTTTTTTATAACATGCATGCTATTCTGTCTAAGCCACTGTACTAGAGAGCAACCCAAGATGGAACAAAGCTCAGAGAAAGAGAGCTGAGAGAATGTGGATCTCCAAACTTGACACGACACATCCAAGGGGCCTGAATGAGAGGTAGGCCTGTCTCAGTGGAGAGCAGTGATGGCCAGTGCGTTCAATTCAATTTTTGATTTCCGAAAACCCCTAACCCTAAAAACATATTTTCAAAATATGATAAGAGGAACTGAGATCTTACAGGACCACAGGATCATTGCAGCTTTCAAGAAAATAGAAACGTACAGGACTTCTTGGTCAAGGTCAAACCACTGTCGACTCCAAAGTCCAAAGCTCATAGGGAATTTTTCAGGCATCCTCTTAAGCTGTCCTGACTTTGTCTACTTAACTTTGTCTGATGACAGTCTGAGGACCAAAACTTGTTAATAACATAAATACAAGGGATGGACAGTGTGCAGGATTTTTTGTTCGCTTCCCAGTCAAGATTGTTTTACCCTACGCACCTGTCACTAAGATTTTATGGTGTGGATTTTGTGGTATGGTGTGTTGTGGTGTGAAATTAGGACCTGGATGTATTAATAATACAGAAATGTACACAGCTTTAAAAAAAATTAGACTACCATTAATTTGGAAAACCTGATATGTCAAATGTAAAAATCATGTGTTATTTCCTAGATTGATATAAACGTAAAATACCAGAGATAGCAATAACATACTAGAGCTAAAATCTCACAGAGGAAAACTTGTTGACTAAACAAAAATCAAATGAGTACAGTTTAACTAAAACTAATATTCACTTTCAACAAAAGACTAAAACTAAATCAAAATCAGGTGTCAAAATAAACACTACATTGAAAACATTTTGTTCAGTGTCAACTGAGACATCAGAAGATACATCAACAATTTATTTGAAATTATATTTGAAGATCATCAAACACACACTGACTGTATTCCCTGTACATTAGAAAGTATCGGTTGACAAAATATTTTGATTTACCAAATTAAACATATATAAACAGTCTATCACTATTATGTGTTTGGACAACTGTTCAAAGACACGAAGACTACACAGCATTCAGAACCTGTAATCTTCAGTGAAACCATCACAACATGATCATTCTCCTTCTAAATCTAAATCCTGATCAGTTAATTCACTCAATTATAATTCTGGCATCTTTTCCTCCTTCTTCCAGTCATTCTTTCTATCACTACAGGACAGTGACATCACATAAATCGGCCTTTTTGTCATCCTCCTGAGGAGAGTTGACTAATGCTATCTCTTCTGTGTCTCCCTTTTTATCTCCACTGCTCTCTCCCACTACAGCACATTGGCCTCCCTCACTACTTGTTTCCTCCCCTTCCTCGTTTCCGCTCTGCTTCCTCTCCTCTTCCTCCTGTCTGCTCAGCGCCCTCTCCCTCAGGTTGTCCCCCTCCATACTGGAGTAGTCATCTGAAGAATTGCTGTCTTCCTCCTTGTCTTCCCCCTTTTCTTCATTCTTCACTCCACGACTGGCTCCTTCTCCCCTGCCGTCCCTCCTCTGTCCTCCTTCTCCCTGTCTTCCCTCTGCCGCATCCTCATCATCCTCCCCTCCTCTATTCGCCCTTGGCCAGAGGTGAAGCCCCATCCAGTCCTCCAGGGTGCTGATCGCAGCCCCCAGCCTCTCCCTCACACCCAGTAGGAGCCTGGGGACAGAGCTGTCCTGCCCTGAATGCCGGTCCCTCATGGCGTGGAGGCATCCCACAAACAGCATCAACACCACAATGGCCAATAGAATCACAAAAAGTATTAACTTATTATTGGATTTGGAGGAGGGAGGATTTGTGGTTTTGGTCAGTGTTGAGGAGGGAAATTGGTTAAGTTGGTTGGTTGTTGGCGAAGTGGATGATGTGAAATATGGCGAAGATGGTGATGTTGATGCAGCAGTGGTGTCATTCTGTCTGTTGACCTTTTTCTCTGTTGTCATGGTCCTGTCAAGTGAAGAACCTAGTTCATCACCTGGAGCTTCAGTAGATGTTGTCATGTTTGAGAGAGGAGAGCTGTGTGTTTGATTGTCAGCAGAAGAGTCAGGAATCAGAAGAATTAACATGAATAAAGTCATAACTAGGAAGGCCTTGGTCCTCATGGTGACTGTTTGGGTCAGTAAAAGACAAAAACAGAAATGCCAGTTAGAATAATGACAGCATGCTATAAAGACACATTATTATTATTATTATTAGTAGTAGTAGTAGTAGTAGTAGTAGTAGTATTAGTATTATTATTATCACACAATAATATGGAGTGCAGTTTTAAAAAATTGGGAATGGGGGGGTGAACAGCGGCAGAGAGAATACAGAGAAGATCAGATACACTATAAAGTATTCTAGAAAAACAACAAGAGGATGATGTCAGTGACAGATTTGAAATGATTGAATATTTTAGAATGAACCTGTAGATTATACAGAAATATACTAAATACATGATCCCTTTGATATACAGTATTTTATATTCAGTAAAAAGTGAAAATTGAGAACACATATTCTAAATTAATGCTAGATTTTTGTTTTTATGAAGCACAGTTTGTATGAGGAGATTTTATTTAAACTTAAAGTTCCCCTCCACTCAAAAATATGTTTTTCTTCTTGTTCCTACAGTTGAATGTTGGTACTTCACTGTACATAATGATATATGTGCAGAGTTTGACACTGCTGAAAGTGGAAAGTTTCTATGTGCTCACTGAAAATCCTATTTTAAGGGGCAGGCCTACAAGCATGATTTGTGACATACTTTGGAAGCCAATCCTGGTCCAATATTCAACTTGCAAAAGTGTGATGTGGAAACTTGAAGCCTCCAGTGAACATACACTGGGAATGGGTTTTACGAGAGAGAGAGAGCGGTGAACCATCAGATCTATACTCCCCATTCTGCAAGACATATGCAGTAAGGTGCAGAGTCAGAGCTAGAAGGATTATGAAGGATTCTCACCACCCCAACAACAGACAATATACCACTCAGACAAGCTCCTCTGAAACCACAAGTTCAACACACAGAGACTCTTCTGTTCCTTCCTCAGGCCAACAGGATGGTGATCTCTAGCCTCTGACCTCTGTACAATGTGCTAGCCTTGTCTAGCACATTGTTCTCTGTGAGTCCTATACACTGCCCTGAACATTGCATAAATGCATTCAAGCATGTACTTTTTTTATTGTATAACTTGCCTTATAATTTTGACATATGTACATTTTACATTTTTATATACAGTACTTAGAATTGAACATCCCACACATTTTGATACATATATATTATTTATAATTCTATGTCTTTGAATTTTTATTCTTGATTTCTCTTATATTCACTGTTATTCTAATTATTATTCATTATTGCACAAACGCCTTTTTAGCAGTATGCCACCTTGAATTTCACTGCACATGACCATGACCATGACGGCAAAGGCCGTGAACCCATGTTAAAAACAAAAGCAATAAAAAAGCAGCAAAAACATGGCATATGGAGTTAATTCCCTGTTTACCTAAATCAAGCAGCCCTCTGTCATAACATTACTGGTAATTTGGAAGATGTTAAGGTCAGGTGTAGGTGGGCATGAAGGGCACAGTGTAAAAATAACGTCCACTTTTTAAATGAGTCACTCTCTCTGGATGACAGTGATGCCACAGACAGATTATGCGTGGAACAGTACATTATTATTGCTAGGGAATACCAAAACTACATGTAAATGGTCATATAAGCATTTATGGTAGAATACAACACATAGTAAAACTTTCTCTAGAGTATTTTACAAGCCATTGGTACATAACGTGTATATATGCAGCCCAGTTTCATCTCAGTGAAAAAGAACAGAAAGAAGGTACACGAAGACACACACCTAGAGGGT
Source organism: Oplegnathus fasciatus (assembly GCA_003416845.1). Lineage (NCBI taxonomy): Eukaryota > Metazoa > Chordata > Actinopteri > Centrarchiformes > Oplegnathidae > Oplegnathus > Oplegnathus fasciatus. The sequence continues at coordinate 124,897 of NTHP01000877.1, read as the reverse complement.
CAGGATGTGGTGTTTCTGTGTGCCTCATACCTCTGTGTCACACAGGAAATGACAGGAAATGAAGTTTTGCAGCTACTGCAATTTCTCTGCATGTACAAGCAACTGCCAGTAAACAGCTGGTTCTCTGACTGGCATCACTGCACCACTATGATGCCTGCATAGACACATCTTTTTTGATTGTTCAGTACACTACAGGGGAAAAAGTTAATTAATATAAAGTAATTAAGTAATTTAATTCAATAATAATAATAATAATAATAATAATAATATCAGTGACCACATTTTGTTAAAATGTGTAAATTGTTAAATGTAATATTAATTTTTATTCAGTATAGAAGATATTTTGTCTCAAGGTCTTTCTTTGAAAGTAGTCCTCCAGAGAAATCGGTCAATTACAACACTCAAACACAAACTGGTAACTATAATGTAACACAAAGGCAAACAACTCAGTTTATTAAAAAAATCATATGCAACACAGAACGCACAACAAACCTTTACAGTCATTCTGGTAGGTTTTTGGCAGGTATATTGACTTTATAATGACTCAAACTGTTATTTTATGAATTTCATATTACGTAGATATAAAGCCTCTGTTTTGACCAAAATCTGATTTGTGACATTTTACAATTCTGGAAAATCATCAAGCTGCTTTTTAACCCTGTTCCATACATATCTCTTATTATATTTTTCATTTGATATCTCTGTCATTTATGATCTATACACTAATACAGTAAAAGGTATTCAGGTATTTTCACTCAAAATTACACAGGGTTCAGTCAATCACAAACTGTACGAGGAAGTACATAAAAATAAAGAGATATTTTTTTAAAAAAAGAGAGAACTTGTGAATGAGGGGAGGGTCAAAGGGTTGACCAGCCAGGGAGTTTAATTAAGAGGACTAATGGAAAGCACACACAAAAAAGTTGATGGATTCTAGTTTCAAGAAACATGAGGGGCAGACGAAAGAAAGGAGTCAAAAAGAGCGGGAAACAATAACATCATCAGCAAAGAACATAACAGATGTGTAACTAAACAAATCTAAATGAAAAACGAAAGTGTTTACTTACTTGCTGAGCTGATCATCCAGTCATCAAGTGATGAGATCAAGTTAATGAAGACAGACAGAATAAAGTTAAAGAGTGAAGAAGGTCAAGCTGTGGACGAGGATGTGAGGAAAGTGTGAGAAAGGATAAATTAGACATGTGAGACACGAGGGAGGGAGGGTGGGGGAACAACAGTCAGAAAAAAACTGAGATGAGTGGGAAGGTTTCAGCGCCTTCCCTTGTTCAGAAAAGTAGGTCACTACGTGCCTATAGTTCTCATTTGTTCTGTATTAACCTCCTTTTACCATTTCTCTCTTAATGATGATCTTACACCATTTTGGTGATTTTTGTCAAATGTTAACTGGCCAATGCACTGGCTGCAATCACAGCAAAATTTACAGTAACATCTAAAATTACAAACATTCTGTCAAACACATTAATTTTAGTTGGGTCAGTTATGTATTTGGTCAAAATTGACTGTGTTGGATCCTCATCAGGTCGTAATGTTTAAAAATGGTTTCCACACTATACTGTATATATACAGTATATAGCATAGTATATACAGACCGGTGACAAATTAAAGGAAAAACCAACATAAAGTGTCTCAGTAAGATGTTGGCCCACCACTGCCACCAGAACAGCTTCAGTGCTCCTTGGCATTGATTCTACAAGTCTCTGAACTCTACTGGAGGGATGAACACCATTCTTCCACAAGATATTCTCTCAGTTGGTGCTGAACTCTGAGACAACCAACTATCAGCTAAAGCAAGAAAGTTACTTTGACTTAAAGCTAAGTAGAGAGATTATGGCTAGTCTCAGCTAAAGTTGAGAGCAGTAACTGGCATCTCAGCTCCTGACTCTAGTGTAATTCGCCTGGTGCTGTGAATTAATTTATATTGATGTCAATATAAAAATCAATGGGCAGACACATAGCAAAAATTAGAAACACTTAAGTCCTATGAACTTTAAATAATCAAAGTAAGTTTATTGTTGTAAACAAACTAACTGTAGTGTAGACAGACCACAACGCTGAGAGAAGACATTTTGTTTGCGGGTACTGAATTTTCACCTCACATTCCCTGAACATTCTCTGTGCAGCATTTTTTAGGTACCATGTATGATCTTATCCAGTAATTTGAAAACTTTCTATCTGTAACAGTTTTCCAGTCAGTCTGAAAATCTTAAAACTATTTTTTATGTTTTTTCCATATGGACATATTGTACATAACTAAGAGTCTCTTACCTTGTGGGTCAGAACCCCACATCTTCTTTACAAGAGTGTACAAGGACTGATATTAACTTTTGTTTGAAGACTGTCACCTTCAAATGTACACTACATGTAAACAATGAACCTGTTTCGGGGTCCTGGGACAAAAAAATGTTGTTGGGCCCCTATTAACCCCTTTCCCCACCCCTTGTTAACATTGTACTGAGGTGTAAATTCTCAAACAAAATTTCCATTAATCAAACTGAACCAATTGTGAATCTGGGGCTCTTGGGGCCCCTGGTCCCCACATTGGCTCTTTGAAATAAACACTGACTAAAAATCACTACTGTAACTCTCAGCTTTATTTTGTTAACATTTTCATCAGAAAAACAGTGCAGTTGTAGTTCCCCTATGATCGAGGGACAGAATGTAAAGTCTCCCTAGTTCTGTTTTTGGTCTTCAACACCTCCGGAGAAAAATATCTCTTTACCTGCTAAATGCTCCACTATGTTCAATAGCTAGTCTCTAACTGTGTTTATCTGCTGTTTGCTGCTGAGCAGGTGGTGTACAGTGGGTTTATTAGAGCTTTTTTCATCTGAAACATTTGCCTGCTGCTGCTGCTGCTGCTGCTGCTGGAAACAAGATTGATGAGAGTGGAGTTTGTGTGCTGGAAAGCAAAAGCAATAGGCTAAAAGAAGCAAATTCTCTGGATTTGTCACTACAAGCGACACCTTTCACATTATACATGGTAATTTAATCCATTATTAATATAAAAAGATTGATCAGTGCAGCTTTAATCTAGTGAAGTCACTTTATCTCCTGTAGGATTTAGGAGAGCAGCAGTGCTCTCCTAACATGTAAAGAGGTCCAAGCAGCAGATGCATAATGAGACCATTTTTTAATTTAAAATAACATGCCTTAAAGATATTGATTGAATTCAATATCTTTGATGGTCAATGTAATCACTCCACAGTCACACAATTTGATGTTTGCCTGATGTCTGTGTAGATCCAGTTGGTATAATGTATAGAGAAACTTGAATCCAAATCACTAAACTGGAGTTTTGCTTGAAGACCTTTCACCATTCATCTGAAAGGCTTCTCCAGTTCTGCCTTGGCTGCCTTGCATTTATCTCTGTCATAAATAAGTTGCATAATGTAACTGCTCCAAGCATAAAAAAAGGATATTTTACAAGTGCAGGGGGAAGTGACAGATCTTATTTCTCATTTGTAATACAGCTGCCATCCAACCATAAACTAAAACATTTTGTTCTTTAAGCAACCTTTTTCTCGCAATACTTTATTGTTATAATATTGTGATAATAAGAGTGGCCCTGATACTTTCATACTTTTTGAGCACACATGCACTGTTGTGATATCCGTTACACACTGTGATATCAGTGTGTAACGGCGGTCCTCTCAGTCTCCATTACGTTCCTCTAGAGCTTCATTATTGGCGAAGCAGGTTTGCACAACATACTATATTGTGCACAGTAGAACATGACACTATGAATATCTGCACAGTAATATAATGGCACATGAGTAGGATAATGAGGAGACAAGCAAATGTTACGGTTAAAACCTTTTATTAAAATTGCTGCTTTTAACGGTCATGTGTACGTTCTGATCTAGTGTTGTTTATTCCAGATGCCGGGTGGTTGGATTGGTCGCGCCACCTGTAGAGAGATCAAGAGTGATTGGCGGAGCTCGGAACAACTTTTCTGTGGCTCAGGCAATCAAGTGCCACAAACGACAGAGATGAATTGTCTAAAGTTGTTTTTAGGGTTAATCTGTGTTACAAATACAGTGAATGCCATATGCCGAACACTTTCCTGTGCTCTCCTGTCTCCACTGCCAAGATGCACGATTAAAAGAGTCCCCGGGGAAACAAACACCTCTTTATCGTTCCAGGAGGGTTCCACCAGATAGGATTGTGTAGGGGGTGGGAAGTATATGGCAGGTTTTTATTTAATAGCTTTGTGATTGGGTTTTGGGTGCATTAACTATACGTTGTAATGTAATGTAAATATAGTGCGATAATGTATATTTATGTGTTGATGTATTTGTATATGTTATTTAGAATAGGTCACTCTAGAGCACCCCTATTTGTGGTAGCATGTAAAGGTGGGGACTATAAAAGGCTGCCCTTTGTGAGAGCGTGTGTGTTAGTACTAGTCATGGTAGCTGGCTGGTAACTGTGTTCCATGCCCATTGTATAAATGTGTAAATAAATGCGCACAATTGGGGTTTGCTTCATCTCCTGCCTCTGCCTCCTCACGAGGTCAGTCTAACACAGTGGTTTGTAAAGGTGAATAAATGATTGTCATGAAGGCTAAGGTCAGGCCTGCGTAGCTACACCTTTAAAGACCCTACAAGTTACAAGTTGATTAACTACAGCTAAGAAACAATCATTTGAAGTAGAAAAGGCAAAATTATAAAAAAAAAATTAAGTGTTGTCATGTGGAAGAAAAATCAGCAGAGGTGGGCCAGATGTCCTCAGGATTCTCTACCACACTATTAAAACACTACAATACTGAAAATAATTCAACTGAGTCAAAAGAGTTCAAGATGAAAATAGGTTTACTGAGGTCGGTTCATGAAGCGACAACATTATGTGCCTGAAACACACTTATATACTCTCCCTTCAGCTCCTCCCATTGTGGCCTAACGCTGAGAGCATTCTCAGTGACCTTGGCCTTTTTCTGAGGTGCATTCCACAAGATTCTGCCTAGACACGAATGTTCTTCTGTTTATGCTTTATTGGGTGTGTTGCCTGTATTTAGTTTATAATCGTGTCTGCTAAGGTCTATTTACTTGGAACTTCCTTAATTTTCCTATCATAATGGTGTCACCTGTGTTTGTGGTTTTCTGGCCTGTCTGCACTGGGTTAACTACTTTGCTCTATTCGAGACACCATTATCTTTCAAGGGTCAGTTATGCTGACAAACAATATAAGGCCTTTATTGATTTAGAACTGTAGTACATACATATTCAGTATGCTGATTTGAGAATGATTTACACATCTATGTTTATTGATTATGTGTTGATCATGTGGTTACACTTTTTGATCATGTGTATGCTAACTGTTAACTCAAAAATATTTCCCACAGTCACTGCTGAAGTACTGAGACAGTTGCCAGTTGAAGTTCAGATCACTTGGTACTCATGTCATTTCACACAGTTGCTGCCGTGTTACCAGAGTGATGGCACGGCGGTAAAAAAGGGGGCTGCATTTGATAACTGTAGACGCTAGGTGGCAGCAGAGTACTACTATATACCCCCTTTGACCACAATGTGGTCAGCAATGGCAGAGTGGCGCTGTCGGCATTTCCGCCGGTTGACTCCACGGGAAGTGGAGCTGTAGAACCAGATTTATATATGTTGTTGTTCTTTAACAGCTCTTCTGTGAACTAAGTTAAATAAACTAAAGTAAGATGTGTAACGTTAAGTTACTGTTTGACATCCCAAAACACCGCCAGTTAGCACATCCATGCAATTTTTATAATATGGGATTTCATTGACTCAGAGTTGTACTTTGTGAGACATGACGCCAAATTTATCAGAAGAACTGAGTGAAATGTGAAAAGTCTGTTTGATAAGAACTGCGTGGAAAATGAAAGCAATACAGGTGAGAAATGAATGATATACAGTAACAAATAACTGTGTGTGCAACTGTGTGCGTTGCACTCATCTGTCCACTGTGACAACTGGGAACCACAGATCACAGGACACAAATGAACAACTCTGAGACAGTAGGTTAGAATCAGACAACAGTCTTTACTTGCACAAGGTTCAGTACACGGGCAGTCAATCAGCAGGCAGGCAAACAAATCCGACAGGGAGCAGGCAAAGACAAGGTCAGGTAAACTAGCAAACATAAAACCAGGAAACACTAAACACTAGGGTAAGACACTGGAACACTGGACTCAAGGTACAAAGATGAACTGGCAGTGGGAGAGGGGAACACACAGACTAAATACACAGGTGATGAGACTAATGATGGGCAGGTGGAACTAATCAGGGCGGGGCAGGTAATCACACTGGCAGGAAACACACAAGGGCAGGAAGTGAAGTGTCTGAAATGAGGGGAGAGGTGAGTATACAAAATAAAACAGGAAACAGTGCATGAATAACTGAAAACTGACAACAACAAGACTAGTGCAGGGGGCGGGACGTGACATGCAGCTGATCTATTATATATATATATATAATTTATGTAGTCACAGAGTGCGTAGCCTACACGCCGGGACAAACTGACAGTGTTTTTTAAACGTGTTTACCGTCAATGAAATTGTCTTCTTACATAAATGTAGTGTAAATGGTGAAATCAGTTGAAACAGATAATATAATCATGGCAAATATACTGTATTATAAGATGAGAGGCTAATGATGAACATCATCAGCTCTTGAACAAGTCCAAGCATCCTATCATTAGTTTTTTATGGATTAGCGGTTTTATGTAAACTGTTACTTTAAGTTCAAGATCTATTGTGCTTGAATGTAGAGTCAATTAAAGTCAATTATGTACTACACAGAGGATTCCTTTGTCCTCTGAGTTCAGAGTGTGTAATGAAACCTCCTGGTATCATCTTGAATGGGGTTTTTTTGTTTTATCAAGTTAGGCCCATCGTAAATTAAGCCAGTGTCCTCCCAAGTTCCATTAGAGGCCTCACTGAAGCCTGGTGAGGTCATGTTTTATGGCCAGAGGTCATGTGGAACTGGAGTTCAGGGGAAGTTGATCCATGAGCTTTACCAGAACCTGTCTTGACACAGAGGGCTCTGTGGACAACAACTTCAGACAAGATTCATTCATGCTACAACACCACTGTTGCTCCTCTGCTTCCATCATCAAATGCTGTCATGTCCAGCTCCTCTTTCAAACCGCATTGTGCAACGCAATCCGATATCAACAGTATTTAACTGTAATACGCATCATCTACAGTCAGAACACAACTTGCCTGTAATTTTACAATCTGTTACTGTGGAAAAGTGCTGTCAGCTACTTTAATTATTTTGGACCCATGATGCGTTGCAATATACAGAACTAAAAACAGAAACTAAAACAAACAAACAAACAAAACATTAACATCCATTAATTAAAATAGTTGTATGGGAACGTAATTTTTAGGAGACAGGGTTGCCTTCCCCGGTCGCTCCACATGAAGTTCCCCTCTGTTACATTAAAATACCAGTTACTGTAGCTACTGTATGACATGAGCAGAAATGTGGCTTTGCTGTCACAGCGCTCCCAGCGGCTGTGTTCACTGTTGCAGTTTGGACTGCTCACATATGCCACCTGATGGTTGTTGGTGCACACTGCAGCTAGTGCTGAAATCAGCTGGATAAAATAAAAGTCCCTCCTCCCTACTGCCTCTGCGGGGCAGCTTTACAGTCGCAGCAATCGCGTGACATGAAACGACTGACATCTGTAATAGATGAAAGTAGTTGTTTAAAAGTTAAAGTGTAAGCATTAAAAGCATTTGACATACCAGTTAAAGAGTAACTACACCCAAAAAAATGTTTTTTGTGAGGAGTAAACTATTCATCTATTATATATCACTTAAAATAAAACCATCTTTTCATTTGGACAAGAATATTGTCCTCAGACACGTCATCAGTGAAAAATAAATTATTGGTCAGTATAAAAGCAGATTCGCGGTCACTTCACAGATTAGAGTGGCTCTTATTTTCAAATGTCACACAGAGAGGGATAAGAGTTTAAAGCAAGAGGTTAATCAGTCAATTATTCCTTATTTATCAGTTTGAGCGTTTTTTGTTCTGTTCTGAACAGTGGTTGTTAAGACCTCTGTTTCTGAGCTGATTTAGCTTGGCTAGCTAACTGATGCACTGATGAACATGAATTCCACTTGTGTGGCAGTAAACACAACACATGGGCCAGCAGATAACTTAACTATATTCAACTTCGCTAGATATTTGGACCTGATTCACAGTAACGTTAACCACTATAACACCACTATAACAGCAGGGCTACATGTACTGACACCCCCGTCCCTTCACATAGCAAGAGAGCCTCTCGTAGTAGAGCCAGTAGCTCAGCTACAACACAGATGAAGCCTACTGTGAGTGTGATGATGTCAGCACTCTAAGTCTGTACATTATACACCAACATAAAAATCTGAGAAGGCCCGAAAAGAACATAAAACATCAACTGCGATTACAGAAAAACTCTGAAAGGTATGAAAAAGCTGAACCAATGTGATAAAGTACAAAGGGTGGAGACTGGTGAAGACCGTCTGGTTGTTGTTGGTTAAAACATGGTTATCATGATTAGTATTGTAAGGAGCTTCAGCCATCTTGCTTTGAGAGAGTATTGCTACTGAAGCCCTGTAGCATGCATCATCAACGAATGTAAATGGCCTCAAGATGGGGCTGCCTGATGAACAAGACTAGGTCAAAACCTAATATATGGCTGGACCGTGTATGGTCAGTGTGCTATATTGTGGCCAAATTGTTACAGGCAGTCAGCGGTCGTGTCTATAATATATATTATAATAATATATATTATAATATATATTAT
>NTHP01000877.1:94238-116053 GCA_003416845.1 Oplegnathus fasciatus | reverse complement strand
ATAATATATAATATATATTTGTTCTTAAAGTGTACTGAGGTAGCCAAGGGCGGATATTTCATTTCACTGTTGGGGGGGACAATAAACATAAACATTTCTTAAGAGCAATTCTTGAAGGGGACACCAAAGATGCTACTTGTTTGTACCAGTTTGCTATATTCCAATAAATCTTAACTTTCTTTCTGCAACATCTGTCTGCATTCACTGCGCAATGCTTGTTTATTTGATTTAGGGAGAAAGTCTTCACTGTAACTGTGTATTTAACAGTTAAATTCACTCAAAATGATCATGCATAAAAGTGAGATTTGTTTTGTGGTCAGGGTTATGTAGCAACAAGCTGTATATCTGACTAACATGTGGATGACTTCTGAAGTCATCCTAAGGAACAGAATCCGTTTCTCTTGTGGAAATTATGTTTCATTTCTTCTTAACCCTTTGCAGAGCACAGCTGATCTTGTCTATGTTACACTGAAGAGAAAACATGTTTCAACAACCTTATAATCTGATCCTCTTCTGTATATGTGTGTTTGAAAATTGGTCTTCCTCTAACTTGTCAACATAGCAACATATGCTTAAAGGGCCATCATAAAACAATGCAGGTGAATGGAATTTTGTTTGTGCTGTGCAGTATATCTGTAAAACCCTGTAAGATCAAACCTACAAAAGTGAAGGCACAAGATAGGAAAAATACACAACAGTTATATAGCTAACCTTGTTGAATAAATCATATATTTATTGTGCAAGTAAGGGAGGAATGGCAGGCAGGCAGGCAAACAGGCAGGGAACCGGGTGAGGTGTGACCCTGGAGGCACAGGGAGCAAAAGGTAAGTACAGACAAGACCACAACATGAGGAGTAACTCTGGAGAAACTAATCACAGAGCGGCCAAGAGCGAGTGAGTACCACAGAGTGAGAAACAACGATCTGGCGGTGAGTGGGATGGTGAGCCAGAGTAGATATACTGCTGGATTGATGAGTTGATGGGAGGAAGGAGTGCAGACTGAGCAGGTGAGTGGAATGAGCAGTGATTGGAAAGGGCCGAGCTGGGAGCCAGGAGGGATGAGTCACGTCTACACCACACACAACCACACACATCAACAGGCACAGAGACAGACGGGGGAACACAAGGGAGAGGAAAACACAAAGAAACACTAGGGCTGACAGTGGTACGGCCCATTGTTTGGCTGACCCACAACTGTTTTGGTTCAATCTCACTGCTGTCACAGCGTTGATAAACCCTCTGTATACTCCTGCTAAACAGCAGACCCAGGTATTTCCATCAGGAGTAGGTGGAGACCAAAAACAGAGCTAAAAGAGAGTGAATGTTGGACTTACTTTTATCAGGTGACACAAACACCACTCCAGATGAATGATCATGTTGCTCTGTGTCTCTATGGTGTGTAAATAAGCAACATTTCTAGGCTCTTTTGTCTTCGGTTTCACTCCAAGCGTGATGAGGACTTCCTGACGATAGTACAGTAAATGGTAAATGGGTTAGGGAACCGCATCTTATTTTCCAGAAGGAAGTCTCAGTTATTCCTCTGCTGAAGTTTATGGGAAGTTTATTGAGATAACTTTTTCCTTGACTGAGTCAGCCTCATTACACCCATAACAGCTTGAAACAAGTGCATTATACTGACCGCTGTATCAAAGGAAAAATACAAACCATAATTCAGTTACAGAACAGGCGTTAGTAAAGAAATGAATAAGGTTAAACCGGCTCAGGGGTTTAATGTTACATTGTTCAACAGATTTAATCAGCACACCCATTCACTGTTAAATATAAATAATAAATCTTCACATTTGTACTGGTAGTAATCATTATGTAGTTCAATGATTAGCTTTAGGTTTTAGGGCTGTAGTATTAGACTTGAACTGAAACTAAGCAGTTCATTTCTTTCATGTTTTTGATGGTAAGCTAATCATTTCCCCTCCAATATTTCAGCTTGATTTTGTGTGTACATTATGTCAGCTCATTAGCTATCAGCTAACACAGCTGGTTACAAGATTAGATTAGTGTGGCTAATAATTCCACAGGGTGAGGCTTCATTTAGCTAATGTGCTAAGCTACAACTCAGCCTTTGTCCAGGGGCTTAGCTAGTCATCATACTAACACCCTGTCAGAAGTACTTAATAGCTTGTAAAGAATTTCTCATTATTTGTACTTTGGTAACTGGCTTTAATGTAGGCTGTCATCAAAGTACAGATAGCTGATTGACCCTCCATCTCTGGGCAAAATGAGTAAATTTGTCCAAATTGTATTCTTGACACTTTACGGGCCAGCAGGAGTTCACTCTTTACTCATTAGCGCCCATCAACTAAGGCCCATTACAACTGGGCAAAAATGTCCTTTTTCAAGTTAGAAAATGGAGATTGCTGCCATTTAAGAGAAGAAACTTGAAAATTGTCTTTATTTCAGTACGAAACAAAAGTATATAAAGGTGACACTGACAGACTCATAGAGAATTCTGTAAAGTTAACAGCAAATGATATTATTATACCATATCAGATGCTTCATGTTTATGTGTAACATTACTGAACTGACACCGCTGTGGTCTTAATCTATGTCTCTTTTTCTAGTTATAGCCAAATCTATCTGCATGTCCAGATTTGAGATTTCTTTATTCCAGTTTAGGAAGTATAGTGAAATACTGGATATGTATACTATCCATGAAAAGTTCACCTTGGTGGGAAGTGATGGAAAAACAGTTTGTCTTCCTGTAACACAACTCAATACTGACGCAGGAGGTAAAGTCCACAAGTTTTATTGTTAACTGTCACATGAAGGCGGCGACTGAGTGTGGTCCAGTGTGTATATAAAGAGTACAGAGCATCCCATTATCACTGAATCGCTAACCTACCTGATACCTAAAGATCATTTCACATTTACCCGACTGCTGCTTCTCTCTGTAAGTCATGATGCTTCAGTGTTGCTTTTTTGTGTTAATATCTTTCTCTTACAGTTTGTCTATCTCTCTGTTCTCTTTCTTTTCTCTATGCAATGCTTCCACTTATTTTTACAGATCTGTGAGCATCCATCTACCTCAAGACGTTCAGCTTAGCTTTCGTCATGAAGACTCTACTGATCCTGTTGGTTATCCTCTGTGTTGCTCTGTTCACCAGGGCTGCAACAGGCGAGACAGAAAACTGATACATTCAAATACTTGTATGGTTTCAATAACACATTTAAGACAATTTTGAAATGTAGATGATATATTGAAATATATTTTTAAGGACAGAGATGTGAGATATGGGTCATGGGAGGAGGTATGGAATGAGGGTTTGGTACTAGTGTTAATTTTGTCAGCTATTTTCAGATTGAGTCATAGTCTTAGTCCTGACATCAACAGCCCATGTTAGTTTTAGTCGTATTTAGTCAGTCTCATTCTTTTTATTTTTATTCAGTTTTTAGTCTACTAAAACTCTTGACATTTTAGTCTCATAGTAGTCAGAGAAAACCATGAACATTTTAGTCTTGTTTTAATTGACAAAAACACTTGACATTCAAGTCATCAAAAGATTAGTTGACAAAAATATTTTAGTGTAGTTTTAGTCAAGACCAAGAATGAGCATTTTACTCAAACTTTACTGCTTTCAAACAAGATTTCATCCGGTTGATTTTAGGCTAGAAGAAATGGTACTGAAAATTAGCCACAGGTTGTACAATTCAGTGTGCAGCTTTGCAGAGGCAGTCTGGTCTGATGTTATTCCCTGCATATTTATTTTGAACTCAGGTTTTTAGCAAATGACTGACTTTCTGACTGTATCAGAGAGGTTTTAATTTAGGTAGAGTTGTACTAAACTGTGCTTTACTGTTTTTGCCAACCAAACACACATTTTTTTTACCATGTTGAGAAAATTCTCCAAAAGCTTCAAGTTATGTTATGTTCATGTTGTGTGTTTATAATAGTTAATAGCAACATTTTTGCATACAACACAAGTTAAGTGCTAGGCTGCTGGCTACTGCCCAGCATATTTTATTCAAGCTCAAAACCAATTTTCCACATAAAATGCTGTGTGTTCTAACCAGTTAGGGTGACCAGACATCCTGAAAAATTCGGGACAGCCCCGAATTACAAACAGTTGTCCCGAATCCCGATTCCTGTACTGTTTCTCCCGAAAATTAACCATTATAGTGATAGATAATATGAACAAGCTGAAACGAGCTCTGCTATGGGACTCGACTTGACTTGAGACTTGAAGGCAAAAATGCTGAGGAGACCTGACTCGGTGACACAGTAACTGAACAGAGTGCACTGAACTATTGTGTATTTTGGAGCGCTGCCAAATTTGAATAATTAATAACATAACCAAGATAAGCGCAACAAGCTGCTGCTGTCACCAGAATAAAGAAGACTCTAAATTCAAATGAGAGAACCCTTTCATTAAATTATCAGTCTAATCAGTAGATGTTGCACAGAGCCATTCAAAATCGACAAGACCTGACTATCAAACGTGTGTTGCAATTATACTGTGTGTGCTTTAGCATATATAGCATGTCTAACAAACTTTTTGGTTATCCAATTTAGCTGGCCGCACTACTAACTTTTAAGTTTTGCTGAGCCCCATTATGCAAACAATGTCCCGTTGTTGTGAAATGCTAATAATACATAGGCGTTACACCACTGTCTGTTCTGACTTAGTTAGCTTAAGTTAATATAAGTTAAAAAAGTAACGTAACATTATTTAGTAACGTTATTGTCAGGAGAGAAGTCCTGTGGCTACAAAATAGCTGAAAGAATACTACAAACCTCAAGAGACACCTTAAGGCGCACCACACAGAAAATGAGTTAACATTAACAATAAGATATTTCACACTTACTTTTTCTCTCTACGGCATTATATTTGAAGTGAGTCCAAATGTCGACCTGTTTTTTTCCGACCAAGCCCCGCTTGTACCTTTGGTAATGGGCCTCGCTCCAGTATCCAGGCAGGGCCGGACATAGCACATTCGGCGCCCTAGGCAAGCTTCCCCTGGCGCTGTTTTGATAATACTGTAGCTCCAAAACATGCCATGAACACACCGTAAGAGCTAAAAAACTCTGATAGGATGCTAAAGCATATTTAATTTAAAATGAAATGATTAGTTACCATTTTTAACTGCTATCGACATAAAACATAACAAAAAAACTGTTGGAAATCACACATAAAATGCAGCTTTAACCATCCCAATTCAAGCATGCTTCGCTCCATATGCTGTAAGTTAGCTACCGCAATATACACTTCCATAGTACAGCATTTCTTCAGACTACATGTAGCAGCTTCATTTAACCAAGGAATGTTAACTGCTTGTTAAGCACAACAGAACTGTGGTGCATAAAGTTAATACAGCAGTTTTGCTAGCTTACACGCACTAACACTTAAACTCAGAAAAAGCATTATAAATTGAGTCAATATTACACACAATATGAAACGAAATACTGACAAACCTTGTGCCCTTATCAGCCAGGTGCTAAACAACCAAAAAGTCTGACATCATTCCTCCTTTGGAAGACACACCTGACGTTTTACCTGCATCTTTTTCTCCTACTGGCATTACTCTTTCAAAATAAAAGCATCAGCCTTTATAATGCAACTAAGGGGACAAAATCAACAATCAATCTGTTGTTTTTCATGTTTATTCAATTTATGGGTATTTTATTATTTAGGCGATTTACAATGTTCTTCTAGCATGTTTGTTTGTTTGTTTTTATCTCAAAATAACAAAAAAATTTTTGGGCGCAATTTTGGCGCGCCCCCTCCCTGGGGTGGCCCCCCCCTGGGGTGGCGCCCTAGGCGGCCACCTATGTCGCCTATAGGAAGCGTCCCCTGCATCCAGGCTTTAGCACTGTTGGTGGTGCGCTGCTGGCGCGTAAAGTCACCGGGATGATGATTTGGGCATGCTGGCTGGAAAAGTGCAGACATTCAATGACAAGAGATTTGGATTAAGTGACTGAAAAAACTGTCAATGTAATTTCATCTCCTCTTTTATTGTCAAAAGAGACATTTCTTTTTATTTTCTTTTTTTTGGATTCCATTTTATTCACCTCTTTTTTGTCAACGATGGTGATGGAGATTTAGCCCCAATTATTGTTTAATGAAGTCAGTTTCGTCTCGTCAACGTTGCGTCTTCATCATGGAAGACAGGCTGTTGTCGAATAGATTTGGTCACAACTTTTGCTATGGGAAGAAACACTATTTGGGACAAATGGATGAATGGGGGTTTTGGGACTGTACAGGATAGGACAGGAGATAGAATTTGCGAGACATGGTCTTTGTTCCTGAAGTAGTACTTGTACTTGTTAGTACATAACTTTTTAACTGTAAAAAAAATATCTACATTAACTATCATTGCCATTCTCTCCCTCAGTTGTTCCAGCTGAGGCTGCTGCAGTACAACAGGAAGACAAACCTGCACCAAAACCAGGTTATTGGCACTTTCTATGTTGATGAGTCAGATTACAGACCACTACGTGTCGCCATGTACTTTTCTCAAACATATTTATTTAGCTTCACTTCAGCTGTTGTTGCTGTAACATGAAGCACCTTGTAACATCACGTCGGGTGTTTCTTATTTTCTTAGTGAATCATTGCTGAAATGTCCCTTTATAAATACAATACAGAACATATTATTGATTTGAGCTAAAGCTGTGAATCAGTGAGAACACCTTAGTTCTAGTGTACATCCTAACCTAATTCATTCATTCCTTTAAGTAAGCAATGTGTAGTAATAAACCAATCTGCTACTCTTTATCACCTGAAAGCTCATACAGCTCATATACTGCTGCCATATTTAGGGATTCTTACAAGCTGCACAGTGAACTGATATTAAAATGATACAAACTAGACCTTTAAAATGTTGTACTATCTATCTTTGTGTACAGCTATGTCTAAAAAGAAAATAATGAGTGAGTCACACAAAGCATACATAAATCAGTTAACCTTACACCTTATGCTGTTGGGGTTTACAGAGGTGGATGCTGACACTGCTGTCGGTGCTGGTACAGCAGCTGTTCTACCTCAAGGTAAAAAAATCACATGACACACCTTAACATGTGGCTGCTGCTGCTGGAGATAGAAGAGAAAAAGGACTCAAGCAGATTAATTTCTGTCCTGAGATACTGAATAAATTCACAAAAATTCAATAAAATTCACCAAAAAAAAAGATCAATTTTGGTATTGATTTTAATTATTGTTTTTTTTCTCATCGTTCCAGCTCGTTTCGATTTCTGCCTTGATGGTTGGCTTAGTTTCCGTGGTAATTGCTACTACTTAGGCAACCACGCTGATACGTGGGGAAATGCTGAGGTAATAACTTAATATTCATAAAAAAGAAAATAAAAATTTTGGAGCTCTTTCTTAGCATTACTTGAATACAGTGTATCATTGTTTGAAATAAAAAAAACCTCCTCCCCTGTCTTGTCCTGCAGAGCTTCTGTGCTGGCTATGATGGCAGTCTGGCCTCAGTCCACAACATCTGGGAGTATAATTTCCTCCAGCGTATGGTCAAGACTGGTGGTCACACTTTCGCCTGGATTGGAGGTTACTACTTCCAGGTTTGTTAAAACATTTTAAAAAAAACTGTATTTTGGTTATAATATGTTGTAGCTCAGTTTTCTCATGAACTACGGCACTTATTTGAATCCCTGTGAGAGCATATTGTATTGTCCCAACACTAACAATTGATGAGCTAAGTTCAGCAAGTTTTTGGTCCATCCATGGGGAATTGGGTTGTGGTTTAAAATGAGTTTAAAGCCCATATTTGTAGAATTTCTATTATTTTTTTACATTATAAATATATTTGTATTATCCATTTGATTTTAGCATTTTCTAAATAATTTAGTTGGCATTACATTTTGTTTGTAGAAAAGTGAAATAATTCTAGTGAAAATTTATGCTGTTTTTTGAGTCAGAAATGTTCAAATCCTAGACATCCTAGTGCTTTAAACTAAAAGTGCACATGTAGAGACACTGAAACAAACTGTGAATGAAGGAGACTGTAACAGTGATTTCCTCCAGGGTGACTGAAGATGGGAAGATGGCTCAGTGTTTGGCTATCACAACTGGGAATCAGAGAGTTCCACTGACCATTACCAGTGCCTACAGCTCAACTCTCAAGGTAAGAATAGAAAACCCACACACAGTCATTTGCTGGTCATACAGTACAGCACAGAGACAGGACCATCAGGCCTATTTCTACCATTAAAACATGATTGATGTTATTTTGCTGCCATAGCTGCTGCTACTGTTGCTGCTGATGATGATAATGGTGACAATGTTTTTGCAGAGTCCAAGGGCTGGTCCAATCATGGCTGCAGCATGCCCTTCCCATTCGTCTGTCAGCTGAAGTCAAACTGCTAGCCATCAGTGTGTGTAGTGTTACTGTTGACTTCTGATGATACTGAAGCTGCTGTTTGTTCTTTATAAGACTACATGTCACTGTCATGCTTATACATGCTGGACCAAAATCATGCATATGTCACACAAATGAATGCACAATATATAGTTGTGTTGTTGTTGTTTTTGTTTTTTATATATGTACATATTTCTTTGCACAATAACAGTTTGGAATGTAAGGCAGCTGTGGAGGTTGTGGTTGGTGTTTGTATTCATTGCTATTTTATCTAGAGACTGTAACAGACTGTGTAATAGACTGTATCTATTCTAAAACAACTAAAAAAAACCTTATTTGTGAGCTTTTGTCCTTTTTTCTGGGAAAAATACAGGCTTGATTATAATGCATGTGTTACCCAGAGATAAGCTGAATTACTAGTATTAGTAGTAGTAGTAGTAGTAGTAGTAGTATTTGATCTGAATAAACAAGTAAGTGTTTGGCCACCCAGGCATGATCTTCCATCTCATTTGTTTATTCGTCATAATATTTACCTGAATACTCAGCCTGGGTGGTGCTCTTTACTCGAAAGAACACAAAAATAGTAAATAATATACTTATAAGGACATCAGTATGCTTCTTCAGAACTGCTTGTCAGATGATCTAATAGTTTCTGAAACCCCCTCCCCCCACACATTTCTGATGTTGGATAAGGGAGGTCTGTGTCCAACCATTTTGTAACTTTAACTTGTTTACTTTCTGAAACTGACAATCCAAAATGAACGTCCACTTCACTCAGTGAACTGTTACTTTTCATGTGAACAACAGTGCAACACTATGGATGTGTTCCAGGGGAGACTGTCTGAAAATGTGTTGTTATTTCCAAATTGCGTTTCGACCCCCTCTATGAATTCCAGTGTGGCGGTTCAGAACAGATATATACAGATATACAGTAGGTCTTTTTGAGCATACCCACACCTTAAAAGCACACTTTAATACCGATGCCTCTATATGGCCTACTTAAGCAAACATGACCAATAGCGATAAGATTAAGGGTCGGATTTTTCCGCAAAATCAGACGAAGCGGCGCTGGGGTTTGCTCTGGCTGAATTCAAGTTGCGTCAGCCGTTAACTGAAGGTCTGTCTCCGGAGCTGCCGCCCACTCTCCTCCCGGAAAAGTAGTCTCTTTGCAGCGGGGAGTGAGCGTTGGGTGAAACACTACTGCCTTTGTCCACAGGGACTGCCAAAATCAACACACAATGAAAAGTCCCATTGAGCTGCTTTAAGTAGTTAGCAGCAAAGATATCTAAGAACTAATCACTGACAAGGTTCATTCACAGTATCAAACAGTCTCTTCTCAATAATGTGTCATCATCTATTATATATTCTTTGATTCAGTTATTCAGCAACTTGTTAACTATTAGTTATTGCCTGATATCTTCCGCGCTCATTCCTTGGTACTGGAGCTGTTTGTGTACCTTTTTACCCAAAAATTTCACTTTTTCACCAAAGTACATCAAACATTATTTATTTATTATATGTATTTTCATTTCTAATACAAATTTTATTTCTGTAAACACATATTCCAAAAGTAAAAAAAGAAATCACCTCTGGCCCTGTGGCCTCTTTACAAATCTGATTTGGTAGCAACGAGGAGGAAGAAGCATTTTGTTTCATATGTACAGCATTAAGTAATCAACAACTCAGTCACAGTTGAAAGTTGAGATTTAAGAAACAGGAGAGTCCCATTCTTTTTCCTAAAATCAAAGCAAGGTTTGTATACTAACACTTCTCCCAAATGTCCATCTTATTCTAAGGGTTATGATTAAGATCAGTACACACAGCTGTATCCTGCTGTCAGGTTTAGCAGGTGTCAGTTCTTTTCATGCAGATGGATGGCCATGCATTATTGCAGTCATTAAAGCTGAAGTTGGTAACTTGTATAAAAATAACTTTTAGTCATATTTGCTAAAACTGTCATTATGTCCTGAGAGTAGGACATGAGACAGATAGTCTGTGAAAAAATCATACTCCTCTGGCTCCACCTGCTGCCCCTAAGGCCATTTGCAAGAATCCACCGCTCCCTAGTCAAAACAACCAATCAGAGCAGGAGGAGTATCTGACGGCGTGTCCTGCTCACGCTGCGGGCAGCTCCGCTCCCCTCCCCTGCGCATGCGCGAACTCAGAGCAGACACAATGGCGGACTTGTAAACAACCACGAACAACCAAGCAATGAGAAAACAACAGCTTACATGACAAAGACAAGTAAACTGAAGAAGACCAATAAAGAAAAGCAGCTAAAAAGAAAGAATTAGATTGAGTGACGCTGCGGGGAGGGAGGGGAGATGAGCTGGACTGCAGCGGAGAGAGAGGGGGAGGGACCTGGAAGTTGTATTCATTCCTTTTCAAGCTAAATCCACTCTTTTCTCAATCTTACCGACTTCAGCTTTAATGGACCAGCCTTCTGCAAGAGTTCATTAATATTAGGTTGACATAATCTTTGTCAGGTTTATAAAACCTTTAAAAAGTCAAATCAATTCAAGTATGTATCAAACTGAAAAATGTGCAGTGGTCAAACTAACCTTATTTCCAAAAGTATTATTAGCTAGCTGAATGTAACTACAGAGTTAAAGTGACAGATGGAAATGTTCTGTCTTACCTCTGGTATTAAGGTGGATGCACTGGTAGCGGCTGACAGTATTCTGTGAGTTACAGTAGTTGTAGCTGAAGGAGCTCTGGTCCACCCTCCTCCTGCCCTGGACACAAGACACATGCAGTATAACAAGCACCAGACATTTTTTTGGACATTTCTGTCCACAACTTTCATATTTTTATCTGCATGTAGCCTTACCAAAATGGTGAATCATCTATTATAGGCAGCTTGAGTGATAGATGTGTTGACAGTGATTTATCTTCTTATTAAATATGTATGATGGTCTAATAACCTGGAAGTAGAATCCCTCCATCCAGGCGATGGAGCTTCCTGATCTCCTAGTGAGCTCCTGGAGGAAACTAATCAAACATCATGGACAGAAGCCAAGGAGGCTCCCAGACTGGCACAGTGGGCCTGTAAGGAGGGGCACACACACACACACACACACACACACACACACACACACACACACATATGCAAATATTGTGTTAATGTAATAAAATCTAGAATGAGTATTTTCATGCTAGTGAATGTCAGTTTGTCAGATGGACAGCAGAGAAATACACTTTAAAATGAACATTCTGACTGCAAGTATATCTTTAAGTAAAGAATTTGAGTTACCACACTGCTCCAGGATCTGCTAGAGCCCACATACAGATAGCAGTTGTCCTTGTAGCTGACCCAACCAGAGGGACATGTGAAACAAGACTAGGTCAAAACCTAGTATATGGCTGAACCGTGTATGGTCAGTGTACTATATTGTGGCCAGATTGTCACAGACATAGTCAGTGGTCGTGTCTATAATGTGAATTCCTGGATATTAAATGTAATTTTCTGTAGTGGTCCCAGTAATATTTGTTCTTAAAGTGTACTGAGGGAGCATATCACATGACATGGTTATAGCTATGTTTGACTACTTTTTATAAATGCAGTTGCAAGATCAAAACTTTCCACTCATATCTTAAGAGGTTTGATTTGAAAGAGAACTTATTCTAATTCTAATTCTAACTATTCTAATGATCTATTAACTCCTCTGCTCTTTCATTCATTTCTATCTGCAGGATGTCTCTTGTTTTTCTGACTCACTGTGTGGAGTGTTTTGTCAGAGTGGTTGTTATTTGGGGTGTTAAACTTTGCGCTGTCCCTCACTCTCTGCACAGCTGATTTCTTCTTTCTCTCCTTCTCTGCTCTGTGCTGGACTGTTACAATGCGTAACCATCTTCTCCACTTCTCACAGCAGCAGGTTTTACCTTGTTTCCCTCATGGTGAATATCAGGTATTGTGCCGTCTCTGTGCCATCTGTGCACATATGATGGATTGTGATGTGCTATTGCGCTGTGACGCATTGATGGAGTGTGACTGGTTATTGTTTCACATGAAGTGGGTGTGTGTTTGTTTGTGCGATTCTCAAGTCAAGAGTGTCCTGATCTGAAATATATATTCATTCTTTTGATCAGCTACTTCAACGGAGTGTGTGACTATAAGCCTTTCAGAAGCTTTGTAATCCAGCCTTGAACTGCGGTGTCTCTTTGGAGACTTTGTAAAATAAATCCATTATGATAAATCCAACACTGAATGTCTTCTGTGACTATTTATCGATTTTTCCGTGTTGGAAACAGCTATTGTTGTTGTTAGTCGTCCATTAGCAATCCCATGATGCCTTGGGTTGAGTCTGTCGACAATAAGAGGCTGTGTTTATGACTTGCCAACCAATCAGAGACAGTTTCTGACTGGGGTTACACGGTCCCAAATAGGTAGCCTACAGGCTTTCTCGTCTGCAGTCCCAATCAATCCCATTCAAAACTCCACACGATATGGCGGCGACAGAAGGGTAGACTGCTCCTTCTCCTTCTCCTGGTAATCCTTAAATTTGCACCATCCACCCATAATACTAGCAGTAGCTTTAGAGGGCGGCGCCTGTACTCATAGTGTTCGTATATAACTAATGTTCCCGCCTGACCAATTGTGTAACTTCATCACTCACTCACTCACTTACTCAGAGACAGACTTTCGTGTTTGTAGGGCTGGCCCTCTGCGGTCCAGCCAAAAACAACCTGCAGAGGAGGGAGAGGAGCAGATCATTATTTGGATAGAAAAGAGATTCATTTAGTTTCATTATACTGAATGGACAGACTCAGTGTTAAATGTTTCATATAAAGACAATAAACCTTTAGCTGATAAAGCCATCTGTCCAGCAGAAAACATCTCAGGCTGTTCCTCTAAAAATAGGAAAAAAAGACACTTTATGATCATAATCTACCACTAATATGACACAGGATGTAATGAACCATCCTTTCAGCATCTTACATTCAGGAACAAAAACTCCAATTTCGTTTTCTACCATTGAGAGAAAAACAGAAAGCATGAGCTCTGTTACAGTCTGATGTGCTGCAAACTGTTCAGAAAGTTAGTGGTTTGCAGCATCTGTGGTGCAGCTTCAACTGCTTAATGTCATCTATCTCCGATTTCATTTATTAACATATTCAAACTAGAGCCTCCTGGGGCTCATGTGGTAGAAAACAATTATTGAGATGGAATTCCATACAATATGAGTGATTGATAAAACGAACAAACAGATGAGCTGAACTGTGAGAGGGAAAAAAGAAGCACTCAGTCAAGCTGTATCCATAGAAACAATAAAACTTCCAATATGGACTGCTGACCTTCAGAATAAAATCTACACAATAACAACAAATCACTGTTTCCTTCACCCATTCCTAAACCAGGATTCAGTCAGATCAATTATGAAATTGTATATTACACAGGGAGTTGCACAACTGTTACCCACCAACTCAACAAGGTCTAAATATAGTAAGATGATCTGACCTGCTGCAGCTGTGGCAGCAAGAACACCGCTGTGCAAGAGAGGAGAGGAGCAGGAGAGCCTTCATGATGAAGATGATGAAGGATGATGAAGTGACTTAATGTCTGGTGGGAGTCAAAGACAGTCAAAACTGTTAAAAAATGTACTAATTTGGAATGAGACAGAGAGAGAGCTGATGTCTTACTTGCCAGTGGGGGTGCCACCAGGGATTTTGGGTCCCATGAAAAGATATCACATTGGGCCCCACCACCCCACCACCACAGGCCACGCCAACCCTGCGCAATTGCTTTAACCACACCTCCAGAAACTAATTGACCCATTCAAAGCTTTAAATAACTCTACCTTTGCAGGCTTGCAACTGTCTTGTAGTCCAATACTTACTGTATGATATTTACTGACAGTGAGCTGTGAAAATATAACACTGTGCAGACATGCCTGCAACATTCTGCATACAGTGGAATTCACTATATGATGCAAGACTGATACCCTCTATAAGAAATATGCTAAAGGCCATCTTTTACAGTCTAAATGTAATTTTAATGGTAAAATTCTTGAATGGAAAATTAATTAATAATCATTAATGAATAACTTGAAATAAGTATAACTTAAATATATTGTACATTAACATAAATTGACATCATCATCTATAGAATGATACAACAAACAAAAGAATAAAATCAATCAATTAGGCTGTTTTTGTTTCATATAATGAACATTACGTTAATCATTTTTCTTTTTTTCATAATAATAAAAAAAGAAATTCCCACAGATCCCTGCAATTATGCCCACTGACATGTCATTCAACACAGTGCTGCTCACCTCCTTCTTCAGTTGGGAATAGGGCTGGTTCACTGGGGATGGGGAGACGGGGCTGCTGAGCCTGAAGCTGGGCCTGGCACCAGGCAATGTCGGCTAAAAGAGAAGTGAAATGTAAACACTGTGAAGATGTTAAGTAACTAATGTTAGGGGAGCAAAAGTTGCCTATTTCACTATGAATTTCCACCACTCACAGACTACACCCACCTTTTCCAGTGAAAAATTGGGTGACATACTGTCGACCTTTCTTTTCGCTCTCCAGTCTTTTGTTCATTTTTTGAAGCCAGATGTTTCTTTAGGAAGCTGAGGCATGATGCTCCACCGGCACTCCTCACTAGCAATTCACTGCCAGCAAGTACTGTTCGCGCCTTTTATGAGGGCAGAAACGAACCATTTCATGTAAATAGAGGGTGGGGGGAGAAAAGAAAAAGAAACTGTTTATCTATTAGTACATTGTAAATAAAATATTCTACTAATAATAATAGGTTAATAATTCAATATTGAAAAAACTTTACCTAATGCTCTAATAATTTTTTAGGGCCCCTGTCAGTCACAGACACTTAGAATCGTCCTAACTCAGTGATGATGAGGAGGCTGCCCTGCTCTTTATATACACACACACCTGAAACACAGGTAACATTCAGGGCAGCATGTGATTGAATGCACTTTGATCTTTGACCACAGTCATGTAATGTGAGTAATGTGAGTGTGTTTGTGTTCCTGTGTTTTATCGCTACAACCTACTTCAATATCTCCACGAGGCCAATAGGGAAATACTGATATAAATAATACTGATATGATAATATGATACAACACTAATGTTAATGATGTTTTCCTCCAGAGAGGCAGATTGACAGCTTTCTCTGAGACGTGATGAGATTAGATTAGCAAAAGTGATTAATGTTGTTGTCAGTTGCCTCAGTAGAGGACATAACAACTGTTCTGGATGAAGTGGGGCAAACCTACTTCTAATAGATGTAATCTGTGAACTATATTAAATTGGATTAAACTGTGTCTGACACATATGGGTCATCTCAATAGATGATTGCCAGACCCCATCTGAAACCCTCTCACCAAAGTCGTTCTCCCATTTTGCTTTAGCATAGTCAAAAGAGGGTGAGGCAACAGACTGGAAAATGAATGAATCTGAGATATAAAGTTGTGCTCAGCAGAATCTTTCTTAACTGAACATGACAGAAAATAAAGGACTGTTTGAAAGCTGTGTTTATATATGATATCACTTAATACATCTTTAAAATAGCTTATAGTGTATTGTCAGTGTGTGTATTCAAAGAACTGTCAATCAGTTTGGGAGCGATACTTTCTAATCCAGTGACATGTATTCTCAATTCAAGTGTCATCTGGAAACTTACTCAACTTAAACTAAATAGAGTGTTAACTAAATATAATCGTTGACTGTCACTGGTACAAAAATGTCACAGAGTTTGCTAGAGTTTGTCACAGTTCTGACCTTCCTAACTTTTATCATGTTAGAAACCAGGGGCCGTATTCATAAAGCTTCCTAGTACTAAGAGTTGCTCTTAGTGACAAAATTCTAAGAAAATTCTTAGAATTATGACGTTTTCTAAGAATTTCCCCTTAAAGTTAACAGTAGATCCTGGTAAAGATAAAAGTTATTCACAAAGCATCTGAGCCCTTAGGAGAGCTCCTAAGGTGAAAAACTGTTAGGAGCAGGGAGGAGGACTTTTAAGAGGCTTAAGAGTTTCTTAAACAGAGGAGAAAATGACGGAAAGACAAAAATGTAGGAGAAATATTCTCCAAACGCTGAATGACAGTGAGTTAATGAAACGCTGCAGATTAGATCATGCAGGGATCATGTTTGTGGTCGATCTCATTAGAGATGCACTCACATCTCTCATCCAACACAATAACGCTGTAACGCCAGAAATGAAAGTGATCACAACTAATTTACTTACATATTTACACTAATTTATTTTGATATTTGGCAACCATCCCGTTTGACATCCCTCTCGCTTTAGACTGCAACACATCCCAGCACTTTACGCACTTCTCACTGGTGCGCACAACCAGAGGGAATGAGGCGTTAATCTGCTGCGCTTTTCTCCCACCTGCCTCTTGTGCTGTAACACCGGGGCCGAATTTCCCTCTTAAAATGGTTTTATGCTCGTCAGCTAATTGAACTAATAAAGTTCCTCTGTCCAGTTTCTGACTTTCTCTGGTTTATGGTCGATTTATGTGCCAACCAACGCCAATACTTATAAGACTAGCCAGCGATCACCACTGATGAAAGCTGAGCCATTTTTCCCCAGTTAATATTATATAGATTAAGTACTAAAATTACCAGCATGGTAAATAAACATAAGCAAATAAATATAACAACTATCAACTATCAATTTAACTTCCCACTCTGTGCCCATTAGCCCTAAGAGTGCGTTTGTATTTCTTTTTTTGATCAACCAATCACACCTTTTAAAGGAATGCATCATACCTAGCAACGGGGTCAACCACACCTCCTCACTGCTCCAGACTGGAGCATGTTTCTCTCAGAAGAGTCCTTTCAAAGTTGGTTGGATGCCAGCCTTCAGCATGTTTGGTGCACCTCAGGACATCAGCTGATTGTTGTTACCTCGCAAACGAAAAGAGAACCAGGACCAAAGAGGAAGAGGCAGACACAAAGGGAAAGAGAAGTGTAAGAAAATGATGGGAAAAACTCCAAATCAGTTTCCTTCAGTGTTCAAAGTGTCATCTTTTGCTGTAACCTGCTCTGTGATTACATCCTAACAAACCATTTCTAACAAATACTCTCTGAAGATATTTCCTTATTGTCTGAACTACTCCTACAACTAAATCCAGATAAGGATTTTACACACCAGAAAAGACACAAAAAACTGTTGTGGTTATAATGTAGTTAATTATGTCATTAACAGGGCCAACCGATCAATCAATCAATGTTTGTGTTCAGTGCCAGTGCCCCAAAAATATAATTTACAGCCTCATAAAGTTACAAGTAAACATAACAGCTTTTTCTGGTATCTTGTCACAATGTTTTGTAAAAATGCTCCCAAGTGCAGTGAGAGGAGGTGCATTTAAGGAATTTATTGTCTTGGCAAAACAAGAAACACTACAGCCAACAAGGCTATGTAGCTATCACACTTGGCAACCGTCAGAACTAAGATACTTGTCTTAGGTACTCACACATGAAAGGCGATTCCAACCAGAGGAACACGAACAGGGAGTGTATGTTAGGAAATAGGTGAAGTCAATGATTAGACAAGGTGAGTTATTGGCTGGAGTTCCCTCTAGCGCAGCTCTCCCACTGGTGAGGACAGGGGAGAAAGTGAGCACTTAGGATAGCTCCCTAGCTGCTCCCAGCAGCAGGATCAGCTCCTTGGAGGGTGTCACGGTGCACAGTCCTACAGTTTTATTCCTCATGAAGCTCTTTTCACATTGTGGCTTGAAGAATCTGCCACACTGGAGAATATTGTCTCAGTACAATACATTTCACACAAAACAATCAAAGTAAATGAGATTCTAAGAGACTCTAAGAGATTCTAAGAGCTCATTTTTGTCAACTCTATATTTATTTTTCCATTTTCTATCAACAGAGAGCATAAGAAAAACATATCTATTCAACTTATCAATACACTTGTAAGTCAAAGTTCAGCTTGTGAGAATCTACTGTATTACCAGAGACGACAAATTGATAAAGTGTGCCATTGTAAACATGCAATGTATCGCAGCAAATGGTCCCCACAGTCAGCAACATACAGTAGCTGTTGATTCCTGTATCATGGTGGCCAGTGATAAACATGCCTCTGTGCTCAGACACTAGCCGTAGATGAGTTGAAATGAGCAGATGAATGGATGTCCATAGTGGCATTGCTCATTGGTCCAGCCTCGAGTGTCTGCACAGGAACAAAGACAACAACATACAGAGTTAGTGATCAATTCTGATGGAGGGCAATGTTATCAGTCTCACGCAGGTGTTATAAAAGACTGAATATCTAATCCTGTCTGTGACTAAGCTGCAATAAGTTCTGTATACTCAGTGTGTGTTTATACTTCAGTTTATACCTCACATTTTTCACAAAATTCAAGGTTATCCAGGAAGCTTATTCGCCCCCTTCACCTCAGTGTGTGGTTTTACCTTGACTGTTCAAGTAGAGACAGTCATAGCTGTGACTGCTGCTGTGGGAGCACCAGTTGTTGTAGTTGAACAACGTACCATCATCCCACCGCCATTAGCCCTTAGGGGAGATAGCCGACTTACACTAAGTGTTTTTTACAGCACTGACGAAAGTGTCTTTTTGTAAAGCGTGAATCTCAACTCTGGAATCTGTATCCACCTATCCAGGCTGTTAAGAAACCAGCCCTCCAGGCCAGCTGCTTCAGGAAGCTGTATTCCCACAAACCTGGGGCTGACCCCAGGCTGGAACCCAAACTCTCACACAGAAACTGGACAGAGGGACAGAGAGAGAGAGAAGGACACACAAGCAAAGACATGAACAGAAAGGTGGACAGCGAGCAGCTACCAAAATTTCAGTGTTTCAGTGCTGTGAGCTCCACATTAAAAACTTCTTTCACCTCCATTGTATCCTAATGGAGGCAGAAACCTCAGAGACAGATCAAATGTAAATGTGAAAATGTTTTTTTTTAATTGACCCTTCAAACTTTCTATTTATTATTTATTTATTATTTGTTTATTACAAAAAGAAAAACATTGTACAAATACTACGAATAAAGATTATTGTCTCTGATACTTTACAACAGATCAATTAGTGAATCACAAACTGCAGTGGTGAAAGTGGTTGTGGTGGCATTCGGATTAAAGGAACAATCCTTTGGGAGGAAATGTTAATTCAGTTTTGATGGTCCTATTGTAGGCCAGCAGTTACCCCCTGCTCCCAGTCTTTGTGCTAAGCTAGGCTAAACACATCTTGGACATAAAACAGATTTTGTTTTCTGTGTCCATCACTAGCAGCTGACTGAGGCAGCCTGAGGAACACCAAGTTTTGCTGCTACATCTCATTGGCTCGTTTTTGGCAGTTGGTCAGAAGCTTCGAGGAGACTACGTTTTTCATTGAGAGAAAATTACTTTCTCTTTCCCATCTTGATTTCAATGTGCACACCACACCAGCCTCAGGTAGCCAGCTGGAAGCAGACGGGTTACCGTGAAGCAAAGTATCATGGGAGTAAAGTAAAAAAAAATAGAATTACCGTAGTTCTAAAAATGTTTTCCAGATGTTGTCATGTATGAAAAGACCCAAAATGAACACTGTAAGTGGAATACTTGATTACTATAAGCAAATCATTTAAACAGCATTTGTATAGGAATGATTCTGTCCCAAGCTTTTTGATCCATATAAGTAGTTGATCACTGCAACTGTGATAACTATAAGCAGTTTTCACTGTACTATGTAGGCCTACAGCAAAACTTTCTAAGCCATGACGTATACTGATGATGGTATGAGAAAATTCATTTTTACACCTTCAGACACAGAATAAGAATATTTCTTAACATACATATCTATATTTTACCTCTGCATTACTCCAGGAATAAGTGAGGTTGACCAGCAGGTAAACAGTTGTCTTGGTAGGGGTGCCAACCTTGAGGACAATTAGAGGAGGATATCTCTTAAAAAAGAATTAAATTGAACATTTAACCTGTATTTAGACACAGGATGTACACTCAGGTAAATCTCTTAAGTGTTTGAAAACCACATGAACATCATGTCAGTAAACAGCTGCATGCTAGCATTTACTAACATCTTGACCCTTTACCCCCAAAGACCAAGCCAAAACTTAAATGAAAAGTTTGACATGGTGCTAAATGTGCTCATTTGCTCTCTTACCATGAGTCAGATGAGAAGATCGATACCACTCTCGTGTCTGTTCTTTAAGTATGAAGCCAGGAGACAATTAGCTAATTAGCCTATTACCAGATAGGTGTGGTGGACTGATTTTTGTTACTTGACAGAAATAGTAATTCACAATATTGTTACAAAATTTGGGTGTCACTTTTTGTACGATAGAAGATAAAAGTTAGTAGTTTTTCTAAAATACGTACAAGCATTAAACTGCTTTGAAAGAAAATTTACTTTCTTTTGTAGAGTGAATTTTCCTGGGTGATTAGCAAAAAACACAATTTTACTCTATAAAAAAAGATTAAAGAATTATAACTTTTAGATCAAGAAAATTAAAAGGAAACACTTTTTTTCTTGTCTGCATTTTGGTACTGTGTTAAATCTGATCACTGTTATGTATTGTTTCCTGTAATGAGCTCACAAGGAGTGTTGTCCTTCAGTGGATCCTCCCGTGCAACATCTGCTGTGTCATCTACAGCAGGAAAGACAGAATATGTTTTATATATATATATATATATGTATGTATGTATATAATATGTTCAGTGTTCAGGAGACTGCTTATGAGAGAAGTAATGATCAATAAGAATGGAGCGCCCATCCCTTTTTGTCCCCAGCTGTTATATTAGACAGACACTGACCTGGGACTGAAAGTTCAGCTCTCTCTTCTTGCACATCAACTTCCTCTGAAACAAAGTGAAACTGAAAATATTAATGTGTGGTCTTAGTGCCCCCGTATCCCAAAATGTCCATCATTGATCTGCTGAACATCAACAGTGAACTGGGAGTGATTTTAGATGATGAAGTTAAATCAGACTTTTACATTTTTTCTTTCATGCCAACATGCCAACATAATAATGGTCAACACGACCAGTGTCCCTAGACTGCTTACAAGGTGACAAATCCGAGTATGACGTTTAAAAAGTTTAAATAGAGAACATAGAGTAGAAAGCAGGTGAATAGACGTTGACCTGAGGCTGCGAGTTCAGCTTCCTCCTCGTTGACTTCTGCTACCGCCACAACTGAGAAGAAAAACATGATGTATGTAGTTAAACCAAGGAAATTGAATCGACCAGTCTAGCCTGGTCAAACAAGCACGAACTGATGAAGCCTCTTGGATGAGAGGTGAAACGTCTTCACAGACAAAACCAAAAATCCAGTTGCGTTCGATTCAATTTCCTTGAGATAATCATGACCTGGATGAATGAGAATATTCACAGGCTTATGTAGTTAAAGGTTCAATCCACAGTCTAAATATAGACAAATATCAAATGAGTTTCGAAGTATCAACAGTGAGCTGGGATCATAGCTAATTGGTGTTCTGGGGCTCTATAGAGCACGATAAGAAAATCAGGATGTGTATCTTTAT
>NTHP01000877.1:63350-94182 GCA_003416845.1 Oplegnathus fasciatus | reverse complement strand
TTCAATTAATGTTTAAAAATTTCTGTGATATAAATGGCAAGATAATAATGGACAGGATAATCTCTTTCCAGATGCAGTAAATACATCCAGTGCCCCATGACTGCTTATGAACTGACAACTGTAAGTATGGACTGGAAAAAGCTCTCCTGTTGCTTTGGACATTGTGCTGCTGCATACAGTTGAACAGAAGGCAGTGAGTGACAGCAGATTAAGGCACTGACCTGAGGCTGAAACATCAGCTCTCTCCTCTGGAACAGCATCCTCCACTGGAACAGCTCAGAATACATGAGAAAGACATTCTGATGTGTTGGAATATTTGCATTTAACATATGACATGGATAGTAACAATGCCCCACTCGTTACCAATCAAACTTCATTAACACAGAGATGATCGCCAGACTTAATCAAGACTCTTTTGTCTAAAACAACATTTTTACAGAGCAGTAACACTGTGTAGAGGTTTGCCTGTGCTCAGTGATGTAAATTAACTTTGAAAACAAACGTAAACCTGGCTTTGTTTTTGAGAACCCTATTTTCTAATCTTTGTCCATTATGTAAAGATGCTTTCATGAAAATACCAGTTCAAACCAGAACTGGGGCCGTATTCCCAAACATTCTGAGAATACTCTCAGAGAGCTCCTAACTTAGCCTAAAAATTTCTAGCAAGGAGACCGAGCTTAGAAGTGATTTAGGAAAATTCTCAGAGCAACTCTGAGCAAGGAAGGGACAGAAACTTTTATCTTACTGAGGAGGTGTGGTTGACGCCGTTGCTAGGTATGATGCATTTCCAAGGTGTGATTGGTTGATCAAAAAAATAAATACAAATGCAAATGTGATAATGGTAACAGAGTGGGCAGGGAAATCAATAGTTGATAGCTGTTATATTTATTTGCTTACGTTTATTTGCCATGCTGGTAATTTTAGTACTTAATCTATATAATATTAACTGGGGAAAAATGGTTCAGCTTTCAACAATTGTGATTGCTGGCCAGTCTTATAATTAGCGGTGTTGGTTGGCATATAAATCGACCATAAACCAGAAAAAGTCAGAAAACCTAACTGGACAGAGGAACATTATTGGTTCAATTAGTTGACGAGAGTAAAACCATTTTAAGAAAATTCAGCCCCGGTGTTACAGCACAAGCCAAGAGGCAGGTGTGGGAGAATAGCGCAGCCGATTAAAGGCTCATTCCCTCTGGTTGTGCGCACCAGTGAGGAGTGGGTAAAGCGGTGGTATGTGTTGCAGTCCGAAGTGAGAGGGGAGATTGCAGCACACATACGGGATGGTTGCCAAATATCAAAATGAATTTGTGTTGTGACCACTGTCATTTCTGGTGTTACAGCATTANGAAAGCACTTGCACTAATTATGGATGCAAAACTGTGCGTTTTTATGTTTTGAAAGATTGTATCCCCCTTAATATGCCTCACAGTGGTTTGGTCCACTGGATCCGCCAAATCCCACACACACTAGTCCTTGAACACGCTCGTACAACCCTTAATAGTGATGCGCCGGTCAAGGTTTTTTAATACCCGCACCCACCCGGCCCCTTCTGAGAGCCAATCCACACCAATGACCCACAAAAATATGCGTTAATCAACCATTCGAACCTGCCCAGCATGCAAACTGCCAACTTTATGCATTATAGTAGCACTATTGTCAGGACTGAAACAAGGAGAGAGAGAGAGAGAGAGAGAGAGGGAGAGAGTGACAGAGAGAGGGGAATAGAAGGTGGAAGATAGACTATTGCACGCAGTGTTTCTGTAAGTTATTAATAACTTACTCTGAACGCTGCTTTGTCATGTTTTGACCCGCCTGCTCGAACCTGTGATATTCCACATCACAAAAGAAAACAAAACATTCCGCGATCAATCAGCTGATCCACTTCCTCAATACAAGTGCTTTTTTGTAATTACTCTCTCTCTCTCTNTTAACAAATCATCTTTGATTTCATTCGTTTCCTCTATATACATTTAAATTATTAATTGTTACAACAGCGCTTTTGGCAGAATCTTTGGTGTCCCCTTCAAGAATTGCTCTTAAGAAATGTTTATGTTTATTGTCCCCCCCAACAATGACATGAAATATCCGCCCTTGGTCATGTAATATGCTACCTCAGTACACTTTAAGAACAAATATTACTGGGACCACTACAGAAAATTGCAGATGAACATTTAATATCCAGGAATTCACATTATAGACACAACCACTGACTGCCTGTAACAATTTGGCCACATTATAGCACATTGACCATACATGGTCCAGCCATATACTAGGTTTTGACCTAGTCTTGTTTTGTTTTGGGCTATATAAATAAAACTGACTTGACATGAATGTTATACACACTTTTAAAATTGTCAGCAAAACAACTGAGCAGCATCTTTGCGATGGGACTAGCAAATGACTGGGTGATTTAGCAAATTTTTGCTAAGCTAACATATTAGCTACAATTACAATACTGTGTCTATTAGGGCTGAACAATTAATCAAAATATTATCGAAATTGAAAGATGGCCACGTGCAATGTCCAAATCGCAGAAGCTGCAATTTTTTGAGAAAGGTAAAATTGTCAATGCTTCATTATAAGTGAAGCATTGTGGTGTTGCAGAGATGCCCCGGCCTACAAATCATATTCTCCAGATGTAAGGGAACATGCTTGTTTGGTGCAGAGCCCAAAAATCACATCATCATCATTTTTATATTTTTTTCAGTGAAAATGAAATTCAAAAATTCCATCTATTTTTTTGCATATCGTTCAGCCCTAGTGTCTATCCCAGCCCATCTATTTTCCCCCCATTGTAGCACCAATAAAAAAAGCAAAGTTGAATGTCTATTCCTTGTGAGGAAACATAGTGAGAAAACAGGTGAGTCAGGACCTGAAGCAGTAAAGTTAGCTCCTTTAGCTAGCTCTTAAAAGATAGCTAAAAGTTAGTCAGCCTGTTTGCCTCTCTGCTGAAAGGAGAACACAGGATGAGCTGGCAAATTATTTCATACATTTATCATTATATTCTCGAGTTTATTTTTTCATTAAGTGGCCATATAGCTATTGTTATGTGCTTCAAGGTAAGAAATAAACTTATATAAACTTTTTACGTGCCTATTAATGTCCTGTATCAGGCTACCCGACCTTAAAGCTCATCCAGACAGTAACACCATGTGCTATTGATTATGTAACCAGAAAATTATTCTCTGTGCATACACAACACACTTTTACACAGCTTTTAACCAGTAAAATATTTTTTGCTATATGTCCAAAAGCTGTTAGCTTTTACTTAATTACAAACAGCACACTGGAGTTTTACTTAAACTGTCCACTATATTAACAAATCTGTAGTTCTCTTATCATTTGAACTAGTTCCTTGACAGTATACATATGCATCACGGTAAGTGATATCATTTACATGTTAAATTTAAAAAAATTACTTTGGAGATTAAATGTCGATGACATTTTTGTATTTACAGTTAAAGTGGTAATCTCGAAGATTTTCATTTTGTTGTCTTTCCCGGCACCTCTGGCAATAATCGGTAATTGCAGGTGTGTTTTTGGACCTCACTTAAGTTTCAGTTTCCTCATCTGTAGTCATCGATCTTTTCTTTGTTTGTTCGGCCATAGTAACCGTTTACTCACAACACTAGTAGAGACCTGTAAAAACAGTACGCTGCTTCACACACAGGTGAGTTGAAGAGCGAGTCTGTTGTGTTAAAAGCCTTGTTAAAATCCTAACTGTGCGCCACTTGTGATTTTTCCGGGAAGGTCGCTCCCGACACCCGGGTCGTAATACTGCAAATGCAAGGGCTTTCATCAGTGGCCATCTATGGAGTTTTTAAGTGGTTATGAAACAGTCTGGATTTAATATCGATGCCTCTATATGACCTACATAAGCAAACAAGAACATGTAACCTAACGTTAGGTGAAACACTACCGCCTTTGTCCACAGAGACCGCCAAAATCAACACAAAATGAAAAGTTCCACAAAGTTGCTTTAAATGAATATCTTTATATCTTTAAGTATGTTTTAAATGAAGTAAAGTAGTTCGCTACATTTGTACATCCATCCATTACTGAGTAAAATATTTATTTATTTGTGCTTTAAATGATCAACGGATATTCCGAGCTAGAAAAAAAAACTGACTTGGACCAGACACCAATGAACGCACAGGGGAAACACAAAGCTGTGGCGCACGTGTGTGTGTGGTTAGCAAAAAAGGGAGATGTTTAACCCTAACCCTAACCCCATGTTTAATGGGTTACGTTATGTGTTATGTGAGGCACTTTGTGTTGGTAAAAATTAGGAGGCGATTATATAAGGTTAGTTAAGTTTTTTATTTAACCAGAAACCGCCGTTAGATCGCTCTCTTCAAAGCAACCAGAAACAGGAATTCTACCTTGCAGGACACCGGAGTTGCTGGTCTACCGCTGCCTAGTTACACGTCGTAAAGTTCGGATCTGAACTAACCCTTTAAAACACCACATGATAACAAAAACAAACTCGAGGCAGCAGTAGACCATCAGCAACTCCCGCGTTCTGTGAGGTAAAATTACTGTTTTTGTCAATGAAGTCCGGTGGCTTTGAAGAGAGCTATATAAATGCTGTTTCTGGTGAAACAAAGGATCTTACTCTTTAATAACAGGTCTATCTCTAGTCATTTTGACACCAAAATAAGGAAGTTTCCCTTTCATTATAACTGGGAGCTGAGGCCTACAGATCACACAATAAGCTTTCATAACCCTGTGCTTTATGAAGCCATTCATGACATTAAATGGAATATCTATTACTCTTTAACTACATTGTTCTGTTCACAGAGGATACATAAATCAAAGGCAAAATTTGTTTATTATAAAAACCAACGGGGTGGGAGAGTAACTAAGTAACTTTGTCTCTCTCTCTGGCAGAGGGATTTAGCCACAACAAGTACTGCAGTGCAGGGGAACTGGCAAAACTTGCACAAAAAATTGCACTTAGTACTACTTATAACACCAACTACAGAATCACAGTTTTAGTTCTAAGATGTATTTACTATATTTGAACTTCTTTGATACAAGACTGGTAAACAAAGAGCTGTACTTTCTGAACCAGGGCTGTTAGTTACTTTCCTCTGTAATGACTTAAGTTACTCTGAGATGAATGACCGTTATCTTCATCTACAGACTACAGTTGGACGTCACCAACCACTTTTCAATCAAGTTCTTAAAGGAAGATCACACATTGTCCCATTCTTACAAATCTTTATTATGAAAAAGAAGCCTACTGCCACAACCATATACAGAAATGCTTTTACACAAAAATTACTTAACACTTAATCATTTAACCTTTTCAAGAATACACAAGGGAAAACTGTATTTCAAAAAGACACACAGCAAAAACAGGCTTTAAACAGAAACAGTATCCCAGCTGACCCATCCCAAGGCTCCAGATGTTTAGTATGTATGTTAACAGCTGAACGGGTTCCGTGAGCAGATGAAGCGGTAAGCAGTGCTACACTGGGTGTTACCCCAACCATCTGAAATTTGATTTAAAAAAGACAGAAAATGACAACATTAACACTAAATTAATTAACACATTAACACATTTTTTGAGTTAACAACTGATAAGATAAGATAAGATGATCCTTTATTGATCCCCAGAGGGGAAATTCAGGTGTTACAGCAGCACAAAGTCAGATACAAGTATAGGTAAACAGAGACTCAAACTAAAATGGGCTAAAAGATCAACATAAAGATAAATTATAAGTATATAAAAGAAATAAGAATAGAATAAAATAGAAACTATACAAGAGCAATTAACTCAATACTCAAACGTACAGACAATAGCAGTACACATACAGCACCCACAACTACATAGTACATACGTAGATACACCATAGTGTTCACTGCAACAGCAGTTTTTGCCTTTTTCCACAGAATTAAATAAATCAGAAATAAGTCAGCACTCATTGTCCCCTACCAAGACGTATAAAAACAGATATCCACTCTCGGAGACCAAGACAGAAATCCAGGTATAACATTCACACTTCATACAACTGTACTTACATACGTAATTTTTATTAGGGCCCGAGCACTGAAACGGTGCAAAGGCCCTATTGTAATTGTAAGGATTTTTCTTTTTCATTTTTTTTCTTTTTTTGCGCTTTGAGGGCATTTTGGGGGGGCTTAGGGAGCTCGAAAACTCACAAAACTTGGCATACACGTCAGAAGTGATGAAAATTTTGATCTGATATGGGTCTCAGACTTGGTTATGGCAAATTGGCTCAATAGCGCCCCCTAAGAATTTTCAAAACCAAAGCCCCTATATTTACATTTGACATAGCTGTATGAAATTTGGTAGGCTGATGTAACGTCCCAAGACGTACAAAAAAGCCTCTTGGACCTATACCCTAAACCCAACAGGAAGTCAGCCATTTTGAAGTTACTGTTTGATTTTGGTGCATTTTTTGCCATTTCCAGGGGCCGTACTTTAATGAACACCTTCTAGAGTATTAATCAGATCAACTTCAAATTTAGGCAGTGCAATCTACAAACCTTCACAATGCGGTGCGGCGAATTTCGATGTTTCAACATGAAAAAACAAACTGTTGTAACTTGACTCCACATGGTCAAATCTTCTCCAAATTGCACATGTTTGATGAGAGTCCTGGCCTGAAGACATCTACAGGCCAATTTTGAATCATAGTCATAGCGCCACCCACTGGCAATAGGAAACGACAGCATTTTTGGCCATTTCCAAGCGCTCTAGTTTCACAAGCTCCTCCTTTTTCACAATTTCAGAGCTGTGTCGACCGATCTCCGGCGAAAGTGTCGCAGCTGCTGTATTTTATCTGAACTAACACATTAGCTTAGATTATAGATATGTTTACTTCACGTTATATTCCCTGTGAGAAAATAGAAAACAGTTTGAAAACAGCTGAAAGCAGCTAAAAGTTTAGCTGATGTAACTAGCCAACCAAAGCAAACAGGTGGACTTACTGGTGGTGCGTAAGTACATGCAGGGGTGGCTGCTGGAGGAGGAGAGGGCGTACCAGTTGGTGTAATAGAAACCCTCACGGTCAATCCACATCCACCGGGTCTGAGAGACAAAGAGCATGAGTGTAAGGAAGTGTTCTCATATCCATCTAGTGTAAGTCTAGACCCCTTTGGACCAGGTCGGGGCTTGATCTGGACTGACTGAGGCGGAAATCCAAACCTGCAGCTTGAAGCCTCCCAGCCATGCAATGCTCTGACTGGCTGTCTGTGTGATCTGCTGGAGGAACATGTACTCTCTGGGGTTGGTGACAGAGGCCAGGTGGGCACCCAGGTTGTTGCAGTGCTCCTGTTGGACAGAGGAAGCACAGGGAGTTCTTTGTGGCTATACGACTAAATAATTGTTATGTCATTTCATTTCTTCATTTTCTTCCTCCAAATGGAATTGTCTTTTGCTTCAATGTGAACGTAAAGCTCATATTTTCATGGACTGATAATGACAGACTGACTGACCTACAAACAAATCCCATCACCCTCCACAGGCTTTAGGCTTTAGGCATTCATCATGTGCATCGATGGTAAGTTCTAAAGTAACCTAACTGAATGAAAAACCAAGTCTGATCAGATTAGAGGAAAAGCTACGACTGTTGTTCACAGTGCGTACAAGCTTAATGGGGCTGACTGCCCACTATAACAATATAGAAGTGTTACGGTAGCAATACCTCAGCACTGTACCAGGACATGGGAGTATTAATGAACTTGAAGCAGCGAGAGCCGTGGCGGAACCAGCCGTCTGGACAGAAGGTAAAAGGAGCTACAGAGAGACAGAAGAGAGAGAACACTGACTTTACCTCAGTTGAGCCATTTTCTGACTGAAATAAACTGATAATAGGTTCTTTCTAATCTCACATTTTACAGCCTCCTACAGCAGAAACAGCTGTTAAACTGCCATGGTCCTTTAAGCATGTCATCCTTATACTTAGACATTTGGACATTCTACAAGACATTAGAGAGAGGTGTTTGACTTTTGACTTTTTTATGCTTTGTCAAAAGTAACCACACAAGTTGTTGGAACTGTCATGTGTCCTTGAGTTCAAATCCATCTCAACTATCTTATTTTGGAGAATTTATCTTCAATTATTTTTCCCTTCAAACCACAAACGGATTGACAAAATAACTCTATACAAGGGAACTGGCCAACAGTCTTCCTTGATCAGTTCAATGAGCTTTTTCTAGCCAAAATCCTGGTTCAGTTGTTCTTTAATATCCTGCTTTCTCCACCAGACTGCAGTCTAACACGCTTTAAAGAGGACACTAACCAGGTGCAGCAGCCATCTGTTCTCTCTGCGCCTCCACTGCTGCTTCTGTGGATGAATCACATTAATGTTGGTGTCAGACAGATGCAGGTCTTACTTCTCTGACTGTCTGTGTGTGTATTAAAGCAAAGACCATCAGTACTGACCTGGAGCTTTCTCTTTGTCTTCAGCTGGAGCTGCAGAGAAAAACACAACTCTGTCAGTAGAAGTAGTGCACTAGTTACTCTTCTGTCCCTTTCTGTGTACACTATGTGTGCGTGTGCGTGCACATATTATACCACATGCATTGCTACACACAGCTTTACAACAGAGTGCACAGGGTACCACACTATGTTAGAGGCTTGCTGATTGACTCATGACACATGGATAATAGTGTGTGTGTTCTAGGTAAATGGTCTGTGTTGACTCTGACCTGCACATGCAGCACAGAAGAGGATGGAGAGGACCAGGAGAATCTTCATATTGATGATCAACTGATTGTTCTGTGTGGAGAAAAAAAACTGCCAATGAATATACATGGAGAGAGAGCAGAAACATGAGCTCCACTGAATGAACAGAAATACAGCAGGTGTCTTACCTGTCAGGTAAATGTGAGGTGATGTTGTTCAGGTATCAGCTGAGTGATGCAGTGATGACAGAAGGCCACCCTGCTCTTTATATACATACACCTGAGCCAAACCGAGTCACGTTCATGTGGGTGAACATGCTGATGACTCAGCCCCATGTGTGGGAAGATGATTGCAGTGTGCACATATCTAAAGATCTGAACCTGAACTCTGTTTCCTGGCAGCATGTTAACAGTTTGCACAAACCACACCCTTGTTGTTGTGATTTCAGATAAGGTTAATGGTTTAAAAGAACTAACACTGGGCAGGATATGCCTGAGGAGGCTAATCATGGACTCCAGGATACTCTGCAACTTCTACAGGTGCATCATAGAGAGCATCCTGACTGGCTGCATCACCACCTGATATGGCAGTTGTAACAACCTCAACTGTAAGGCTCTACAGAGGGTTTTGAAAACTGCACAACACATCACCAGGACAGGATCATTAAAGGCCCAAACCACCCCAGCCACAGACAGTACCGCAGCATCGGGTCCCGCACCACCAGGCTCAGGGACAGCTTCATCCATAAGCCATAGAACTGTTGAACTCTCACACTCATTACTGCCACTTTACTCACAAGGCACTGATACACTTTACCTTTATACTATGTCGACATCACAGTATTTTATATTTATTATATTTTATTGTGTTATATTTTATTTTTATTGAATTCTTTTTTAATT
Organism: Oplegnathus fasciatus; assembly: GCA_003416845.1. Classification (NCBI taxonomy): domain Eukaryota; kingdom Metazoa; phylum Chordata; class Actinopteri; order Centrarchiformes; family Oplegnathidae; genus Oplegnathus; species Oplegnathus fasciatus. The sequence continues at coordinate 84,618 of NTHP01000877.1, read as the reverse complement.
GTGATTTTCTTTTGTACATATTGTTTGAGCATTGTCAGGGGGGAGCTGAGTATTTCAAATATTTCATTGCTGATGACTGCTTCACTGTAATAGTTGAGCATATGACAAACAAAGAATAAAGAACTTGAACTTGGATATGAAGTTACATACTGTAACTTCATGTGTCAGCTATGTGTTCTGCACTTGTCAATAATACCACAATAAAAAAAGGTCCTGCATTCAAAATGGTACTTTAAAGGGGCTGTATTCAATTTACATGTATTAAGCCTTTTTTAAGCGGTTTTTGTTTTTTGTTTTTTTGCCAATGTGTGAGCAGATTGTAAAATAACTTAAAAAATGAGACCTTCCCCGACTTTCTCAGTTGACTGTAACAGCCTGTAGACTGATTTCTATGTAAAGGATTCGGGACAAATTTAGATGACATTATTCTGAATGTTGATTGAGCAGCTACAATCTTAGCATAGCCCTGATCGATCCAAACTCCATTCAGAAAACAAGCATTTTAAAAGTTGTTTGCTTGTCAGCTTGCAGACAGACATGACAAAGCATGAATTCAGACGTTTTACAAATCGGCATCATGATGTAGTTATTTCGGCATCCTTTCGATCCATTTATTGCAATTAAATCACACCAAAATCTGTTTATTTTGGGATCATACCGCTGGCACCGCTGGTACCGCTGGTAAGTGGAGTCCGCTAAGCTACCGTCAACAAACGATCGGCACCCCCCACAACACAGACTCACAACTCGACACAGGCAACACATTTTATTTATAATATTCTGTCTAGTTCACTCACCGTTAGCATTTTCATCCAGCTAATGTAGCTATGCTGACGTTGCTGAGCCTCTCGGTGTCAACAAGCATTTTCTGAATGTTACATACAGGACCTTTAAGTAAAAGTAATGTCTTCCTAAGATTTGTCTACAAAAAATGAATATATTACAGAGATGTTTAACATGTGAAGGGCTTGTGGGAAATAGTGTTTGTGGTTTTTTGGCCACTCAGGGGCAGCAGAAACAGGCTATAAACACAACACCAATATATCACTTTATCAAATTAAAGGTGCAAACTTGTTAGCAAACAGCTGCTTATTTCCACATCCAGCAGACACAGAGCAACATGATCATTCATTTGGAGTTGTGTTTGTGTTACCTGATGAATGTAAGTCCAATATTCTCTCTCTTTTAGCTCTGCTCTTGGTCTCTACCACCTCCTGAGGGAAATATCTGTCTCTTCAGCTGCTCAATGCTCCACTATGTTCACCAGCTAATATCTAACTGTGTCTGTCTGCTGTTTGCTGCTGGAGAGGTACTGTACAGTGGCTTTAGCAGAGCTGAAAACAGCTGCATGCTGGAAATAAGGTTGACGAGACTGAACCAAAACAGTAAAGTTGTTGTACGTAAAACAGAAACAATGAGCTGGAATAGGTTAAAAAAGAGCTGAGGTGCAGTGTCAGTGATAATTCTCTGTGGGCTTGTCCCTACAAGCGACCCGTTTCACATACACAGTCATTTGATCCATTGTTAATATAAAAACATTGATCAGTGCAGCTTTAATAGTTTTTTGACGACAATGGAGCTCGATGGCACAGAGGGATAAGATATATCAGGCTTTGATACACACACAGTACTTGTTAGTAGATACAATCATTGTTGGTTTTGGTCTTCTCATGTTGACAGTAAGAAAAATACAGAACAACACTGACCTTGTCAGCACTGTATTTGAGCAAATATATTCACTGCTTATGAAACTGGGTTCTTGTTTGGCTTTCTTGCATTCACTGACTGAATGTTCATGTGCTGAGGATTCTTTCACTTGTAGAAAATACTTAACCAACTTAAGCAAATATGTATTAATGTGTAGCTTCAAGCATTGAAAAGACACTCAACAAATATGGTGATTGATCAGTTATTGAAATTAACTCTGTAGGATTCAAACTATTTCCTCACAATGTTGTGGCTTTGAAGGAAGGTCATAATTTTTCTTATCAATAGTTACATTTAAAACTGTGACATCTGAAGGCTCTTAGTGGAATAAAGAAAGTGTAAAGTCTGTTTATTGTTCCCATAAGTCTCCAGTGGACTGACCGAAATACCTCTCATCACAGCCGCAACCAAGGAAACAAGATGCCTCCTTAATACAAGGAAATCTGTTTTATTGTCTGTTTCTAAAGAGTTTACAGCCATTTATGAGTACACAGACTCTTGTGTAAGAATGGCATGTGATTAAAGTGGAAGTGGAATTTTACCCACTTTACCAGTCTCCCAAGGACATGATTTAGGCATTAAATGATGGTCAATCCGTGAATGAGGTTTAGGTTTAGGTGGTTCCAGTTAGAGAAATCAGAAAGATGGATTCTCAGAGCCACTAGCCTTTGTCAGTGTTTTTCAATGAGAACGAAAATGTTTGTATGAACCTTTTAAACCTTTAAAGAGTAGCTTCACACTTAATCCACGTGTTGGAGTTTGTAAATTATGTGAATAGTCCATTTATTGGACTATTAATTGTTCCTGTTCTCTATCTGAAATACAGGTATTTCCCTATAACATAAAATGATAAAAAAAACAACAATCAGAGTTAAAGTCACAGTGAAATGGATGGTGGGCTTTATCTTCAGTCATGTGACATATTTTAGAGTGAAACAGAATATATGAGAGAGGTTTAGTTACAAGAGGGATTTAAATCAAATCCTTCAGATGTTATTGGACCACTCAAAAGTAGGCGTGGCTTCTCGAATGCAGCACAATATGGAGCTGAAAAGGTCAAGGTCAAGGTCAAATTTATTTATAGAGCGCTTTAAAAACAAACCAGGTTTGTGCCAAAGTGCTTTACAACATGCATAATGGAGCAAAAGATTATCACAGACAAAGGTACTTAAAATACATACATAAATACATAGTGCACACATACACACACCTATATACACATACACAGGCAAACAGACATTCATGCATATCAATGTAGAATGCAAATCATGTCAACAATCATTGCATTAAGCTGCATCATCATATTTTCAGGGAGACTATTCCAGAGTCTTGGTGCAGCTACTGAAAAGCCCTGTCTCCAAAATGTTTTCAACGAGATCGTGGGATGGTTAACAGCCCTTGATCTGAAGATGTGAGGGGCCTAGTTATACTGTATGGGGATACAAGTTCTGTAATATGGGTCGGGGCGAGACCATGCAGGGCTTTAAATACAAACAGAAGAATCTTCTAAGGAATTCGAGACCAAACAGGTAGCCAGTACAACGATGCTAGTATAGGCGTAATATGTTCCCTTTTGTTACGGCTGCATAGGAGTCTTGCCGCAGCATTAAGTACCGGTTGTAAGTGGTGAATAGAGGCCTGGTTGATACCAAAGTAAAGGAAGTTGCAATAATCGAGTCTTGAGGATATTAGAGCACGGATGACTTTTTATAAATCTTTAGGCAATGAGAAAGTCCTGATCTTGGATATAATTCTGAGCTGGAAGAAGCTGGATTTGACAACTGTGTTAACCTGTCCATCAAATTTCAGAGTATTTTCGAATATGAATATGAACAGTATGATATCTGTTTTGTTTTCATTTAATTGTAGAGAATTATTAGCCATCCATTCTCTAATAGCATCCAGACATTTAGCAATGGTAGTGGGACCAATCTGGTAATTGGGTTGGATGGGGAGGTACAGCTGGGTGTCATCTGCGTAACAGTGAAATGAGATATTGTGGTTCTGAACAATTTTGCCAAGCGGAAGCATATAGATGATGATAATAATGATGATAATACTTAATTGTCAATCAAGTTTGAAACTTTTCTTGCGTCACAGCAGCTCCATTTGCAACACCACAGAAAAAACAAAAATTAAGACAAGGTACAAACCATTTAACATGGATTAACATGGATGGAAAATAGGAGGCGACCAAGGACTGAGCCTTGAGGGACTCCACGTCAGAGATGCGCAGGTGTTGAGGATGAATTGTTAAAAGTGACAGAGAAAGTCCTATCTGTGATATAAGAGTGAAGCCAGGTGAGAGCTGTGCCAGAGACTCCAACCCAATGACGCAGGCGATCAATATATGCGATAAGTATTGCGTAGTCCACTGTGTCAAAGGCAGCACTGAGGTCTAAAAGAACCAATACTGAGGAGTGACCACCATCGACTGCTACAAGGAGATCATTGGTTAGCCTCAGCAGTGCAGATTACGTGCTGTGGTGTGCCCAAAAACCCAACTGAAACTCAAAAATGTTATTGCTGTTAGGGAATGGTGGGATCTGTTGAAGGACTACTTTCTCCAGTACTTTACTCAGAAATGGCAGTTTTGAAATAGGTCTAAAGTTATTTGGTGTTAGTGGATCAAGACCCGTTTTTTTTAGAAGGGGTTGAACCACAGCATGTTAGAACCAGGGTGGGACATTCCCAGTAAGAAGGGAGCTGTTAATAATATTGAGAATGCACAAGTCAATTTCCCCAAAAACCTCTTTCAGCAACTTACTTGTAATTATATCGAGGCAGCTGGTAGTGGTCTTCATGCCGGAAATGATTTTATCAAGTATAGGAAGAGAAATGGGCAGGAAAATATAAAATACTGGTGGTACGGAGTGGCGAAAGCCTTATCAGAGGGAGAGCTATTCAGTCTGATATTTTCAACCTTGTCTAAAAAGAATTTTTAAAATTTAGTTAATGGTGTCATTGGTGCTGAATAAGATTCTTGGGAAAAATATTTTGCTCTTGCATCCTTAACAGACAGTTGGTATTTAGTCAAAAAATGTTTATAAATATCTCATTTGAAGCCTGTCTTTCCGCCACTTGCGCTCTGCTTTTCTGCAGTCCCTTCTAATAGATCTTGTCTGGTCATTGAGTTGCGGAAAAGTTTTTGGTTTGCAGGCTCTTCCTGTGAGAGGGGCAATTGAGTCTAGAATGAGGCTACATGATTGATTGAGGAGAGTGAGTAATTGGGTGTCTTTGATGGCAACACAGAGGATTCAGTTTGGCAGATTGTTGGTGTGGCCCTAAGTGCAGTGGAAAACAGACTACCAGTAGTTAGGTTGATGCATGTATGCGACAGCATACAGGAGCATTTTGTGCAGAGCAAGAGAGCTGTACTTTGACTAAAACTGACATCGTTCAGTTCAAAGTTAGTGGGGGAGAGACCTGAGGATAAAACCTGAGGTATGGTTTTTGACATGCGTTGGACTAGCTATTGACTGAACAAGATCAAAAGATTCAATAAGGAGTAGGAATTCTTTGGCAAGAGGTTGAGAGGGACAACAGACATGAATACTAAATTCACCAAGTATTAAAACCCTGTCATAATTCAGCATAATATGAGTTAACAGTTCAGAGAATTCATAGATGAAGGCATTTTATTGTTTTCGGATGTCTGTAAATCAGAACACACAGCACAGAGGCCTTACCATTAATTTTGAAGCAGAAAGATTCAAAGGATGTAAACTGGTCAACTGAGACCAGAGAGCAGGACATGTTAGTCCTGAAAGTAACCGCTAATCCACCACCTAAACCAGAGGATTGGGACTGGTTAAAGAAGTGGAAATCGGGGGGGTAGTTTCTATCAATGGCATAGAGTCACCCTGGTTTATCCAGCTTTCGGTGATAACGAACAAGTCAAGTTAGTGTTAATAATATACTGATAAATGAAGGACTTGTTGGATAAGGACCTCACATTCAGTAATCCAGATTTGACTAGTTTTGGGTGAGTGGAGTCAGAGGGTGTTATATAATGAAGATTGTTAAAATTTATAGTTCTGGGGCGGTGGAACAGTGTCCTAATATGGTGACTCGTGTGTAGCAAGTTGTTTTTAAACAGAGTTGAGTTAGATCCCTTGGAAGGGTCTAGATTGTGGATATAGTGACGGTTGCTAGTAAGAACAGGAATACTGGCATTACTATTATCAGGGGCAGCAGGCCAGAGATGATGCATTGTTTACCAGTGTAGAGCAGATCGTCAATGAGGCTGATAAAATCCGCTTTGATTGAATTTAATGTCATTAACTCCAGCGTGCGCAACAAGGGTAGATACAGACCTGTACCAGCTGTTCATAAGTTCAAACTTAGCCTATTAACTGTTTACTAAGTCAAATTTTATGCACAACTAAATGGAAGTGGGTTGCATCACACAAACTAGTTCCTACGTAGAAATTAGTTGTTACGAAATATTTACACCCAGTAACTACCAGATGTCACAGCTGAATAGCTGATAACCAACCGAACAATTTACCTGCTTCAAGAATAAAAACACAACATATGGCCCACTCGAAGCGACTAGACGAGCTAATTGAAAAGGGACAGCATATTAGCCGTCAGCAGGTAATACTTGACAGACTGCACCTGCTTGATCTTTACGATGATGTGGATATTCAGGTGTAAGCAGATAATGGGGATTACTGATCTGCAGGTAGCGCTTGTAAATGCTGGTCAGTTAAAAACTTTATTAAACGTTATGATGGATCTCTTACTAAAGCGTGATGCTGCTGTTGACTTCCTCGTTCACATTGTTTAATGTTTTCTGATGCCACAGACATTACCTACATTAGTAACCAATTTACACATTACTAAAGGCTTTACTAGCTAAGACATTTTTAATAGTGCAAGTAAATCGAGATTGTTTGAAACTATCTTGCAGTTACAAAGAACTTAGTGACAGATTTACGAGGAACTGGTCCAACCTGATCATGCAGAGGGCTGTTCACCTCCACCCACACCTCCCTCACCTGCATTGTTAGATCAGGAGGAGGAAGATTAAATTAGATTGACTTTATTGTCCACCTCAGTGTAAATTTCTCCCAAAGTACAGCAAAAGTACATACAATGCACATAACACAGCCCACCATCGAAAACATAGGGAATATACAGTATACAATATACAGTAGTGCAAATGGACAGGTAGCAGTAAATAAGTTAGACTTTGAGAAGATATAGCTGAAATAAATAAATCAGACCTCAATCACATTCTTTAGAAATATAAACAAAGTATTTATCAGCTGAAATCCAAACACACACCTACTACAATGATATTTCTCCCATCCGCCTTGACCGGTTGGGAGAGAGAGAGAGACTGATAGAGACACAGACAGAGATGCAGCAACAACAATAACAACTATAATAACAATAGAAATATGCCTGATAATAAAAATAGAAATATGACTAATAATAGCAATAACAGCAACAATAATAATAATAACAATGGAAATGTGACTAATAATAGAAATATGACTAATAAAAATAATAGTGCAGTGGGGGTCAAGCAGGCCGACAGCAGCAGGTGGTCCACAACAACGATCCACAGGAACCTGAGAGACGAGAAAGCACAGAAACTCTGAGAAGATACAAAGTTAGTAACATGCATTAATGGGACAGAATGTGTACAGAAGGAGAGGGAGGGGAGGAGAGAGGAGCTCAGTGCATCATGGGAAATCTCCTGGCAGTCTAGGCCTATAGCAGCATAACTAAGGGATGGTTCAGGGCTCACCTGAGCCAGCCCTAACTATAAACTTATAGACATATCCTGATCAAAGATGACACCAAGATTCCTTACGGTGGCACAGGAGGCCAGGGCAATGCCATCTAGAGTAACTATGTCTTTAGATAATGTGTCTCTGAGATGTTTTGGGCCCAAGTACAATAACTTCAGTTTTGCCTGAGTAACTCTGTGACTAACTTTGGCAGGCATGGAGGATTCATCGTTAACATGTACAAACTGAGATCAATCTGATAAATAGGACTTAAACCAGCTTAGTGCGGTTCCTTTAATGCCGATTAAATGTTCGAGTCTCTGTAATAGGATGTGATGGTCAATGGTGTCGAATGCAGCACTAAGATCTAACAAGACAAGTACCGAGACCATTGTCTGATGCAATTGGGAGGTCATTTGTAACTTTCACCAATGCTGTCTGTGCTATGATGTGCTCTAAATCTTGACTGAAAGTCCTCAAACTATGTGGACCCATATAAAATTGGTGGAATTTCTGGGGAAGACTTGGTCTGATTAGGAGAGACGTCATTCATCCCACTCTGGATGGAGCAGCTCTCATATCTAGAAATCTGACGCAGTTTATTAGTGAACCAAATCCATGACAACCCAGAGTTGAGACAAGGAGGCAGAGTTGCAGTCCTACACGCTTCTCTACGTTTCCACTAGAACAGGTACCCACCCAAAACCCCATAGAGACGCTGTCTGCCCCACGACCACTTAAATTAAATCAAATGTAAACAGAAGAGGAATATACATAAAAACCTAATAAAAATTAACACCACCATTGCAGTGGTGCAACAAAATAAGAGAATTAAATATGGACTCTTAAACGTCGGATCTCTGTCATCTAAAGCTGTATTAGTAAATGAGTTGATGTCAGATTATCATATTGATTTATTGTGTCTTACTGAACCCTGGCTGAGTCATGAGGACTGTGTTAGCCTAAATGAATCCACTCCTCCTCGTCATATTAATACTTACATTCCTCGAGGCTCTGGCCGAGGAGGTGGAGTTGCAGCCATCTTTGNTGATAGTGCTGTTGCTAAATTTAAAGAAGCGATTCCATTGGCATTTAATTCAATGCCATATCTCAATATAATCAAGGACTCCTATGCTAACTTTAGTCCCTCCCAAATTGATCATCTGGTTGATAGTGCTGCAGGCTCACTGCGAATGACACTCGACTCTATTGCCCCCCTTAAAAAGAAGATAATAAAACAAAAGAGGTTAGCTCCATGGTATAACCACCAAACCTGCAAATTAAAGCAAACATTGCGAAAACTTGAGAGTACATGGCATTCCACCAAACTGGAAGAGGCTCGTTTAGTCTGGCAAGATAGTCTTAGAACATATAGGAAGGCTCACCGCAATGCCAGAACAGCCTATTACTCATCATTAATAGAGGAAAATAACCCAGGGACCTGGCAGAGGTAAAACCTGATATATATTTGGACTGCTTTTCTCCCATTGACCTTCACCAACTAACTTCAACGATTTATTCATCTAAACCATCAACCTGCCTCTTAGACCCTATTCCAACTAGACTGCTTAAAGAAGTTTTACCCTTAGTTAGCACTTCTTTACTAGATATGATCAATCTGTCTTTATTAACAGGCCATGTACCACAGTCCTTTAAAGTAGCTGTAATTAAACCTCTTCTTAAAGAGCCTAAACTTGATCCAGGGGTTCCAGCCAACTATAGACCGATATCTAACCTTCCCTTTCTTTCTTAAGATCCTTGAGAAAGCAGTCGCAAATCAGCTGTGTGACTTGAGGACTTTCAGTCAGGTTTTAGAGCACATCATGGCACAGAGACAGCATTGGTGAAAGTTACAAATTACCTCCTGACTGCATCGGACAATGGACTTGTCTCTATACTTGTCTTGTTAGATCTTAGTGCTGCATTCGACACCAGTGCCAGCCTGCTTCAAAACCTCCACCATCATCCCCATCCCCAAAAAACCAAGGATCACAGGATTTAATGACTACAGACCAGTCGCCCTGACCTCTGTGGTAATGAAGTCTTTTGCTGTCACACCTTAAAGCCATCACAGACCCACTCCTGGACCCCCCTGCAGTTTGCCTACAGAGGCAACAGGTCTGTAGACAATGCAGTAAACATGGCCCTCCACTTCATCCTGCAGCACCTGGACTCCTCAGGAACCTATGCCAGGATTCTGTTTGTGGACTTCAGCTCTGCCTTCAACACCATCATCCCTGCTTTGCTACAGGACAAGCTGTCCCAGCTGAATGTGCCTAACTCCACCTGCAGGTGGATCACAGACTTCCTGTCTGACAGGAGGCAGCATGTGAAGCTGGGGAAACATGTCTCGGACTCCCGGACCATCAGCACCGATTCCCCTCAAGACAACGTTCTTTCCCTCTTCTCTTCTCCTTGTATCCTAACAGCTGCACCTCAAGTCATCAGTCCGTCAGGCTCCTGAAGTTTGCGGATGACACCACCCTCATTGGGCTCATCTCTGATGGGGATGATGCTGTTTTCATTTTCAATTTCAAATTTTCAAATTTGAACTAACATTTGAATATTGTCCACTGTAGAGTGGGTACGACTTTGAAAATGAAATGTCAAACAGCTTTTTAATTTTCATTTTAATATAGTCATATGAGTATAAATGAAAATGAAAATTGGATTATTACATTTTCAAGTCTCTTTTCATCTTCTTAAGTCAAACAGTGTGAATGCTCTATGCATATTTTCCCATCATGATAGTGCCACTTTCACTCAAGCTAATAATGACAGAACACAGTGAAAGACAAAAGACTAAAGAAGAGGGTGTATATAGCAGATTTTCTATCGCAAAGTTCAAATGGTCAATCCTTCATCAGTGAGCCTGTCTGATTAATTAAGGATAATAATTCTTCTGAGAGACTTTTAATAACAAGCAGGAACAATCCTTCATGAAAAGAAGCTCCTTCGAGCCGGATTTGAACCAGCGACCTAAGGATTACCAATGACAACTTCTACAGTCCTCCGCTCTACCAACTGAGTTATCGAAGGGGCGGTGTAGGTTAAGGAGACAGCACAAAATATAGACTGTAGAGATCGCCCTGAGGGTTTAGTAGAGTACAAGAGTCGTTACATCTTTTTCTTTATTCGACGTAAAAGCAGCGTGTTGCTGCCACCATGACCAAAACAGATTTTACTTTACATACTTTCATGTTATTAGAAATATTTTCTTTTTATTAGCAAAAAAAACCCTTTTTACATGAATTGGCTGGTGTCATAACAACACATCACTTGTCGTTTTAGCGTAATTTCCCAAAGGTATCCCGTTAGAAGGACCCACTTGTCTCTTTTCTTGTCATTCATTGATCAGACTTCATGCTCCAGAGGTATCCAAAGCTTGTTGTTTAATTGCACAAGTGCCTGACCGATAAACAGAGAAATCCAGAAAGAAAGACGAGGAGGATGGCAGAGTGATAGAAATAGTGGACATGTGGAAAGCACAACACCACAGGAAGGGTTTAACTGTTTTTTTTTTGTTTTGTTTTTTACAAACGATTCACTCAGTCTCACTTTTTTTGTTATGGTTGCAATCTCTTGTATTCTGTATATTCTTATAAATGTGATGAAATGTGTTATGTGATTAGTTTCATTTCTCTACACAAGGTCACTTTTTCAAAACTCTTCACACAGTTCTCTTTACCGACATGCAGCTTCAGGTCATCTCACATCCAAAATGCACTAATGCAACCAAAACAACTGATACATATCTCACGATCAACTCAAGTACCCAAACACTGACAACATTCGTCTGTCAATAGTCTTTTTTATTTATCTATTTATCATAAACCAAGATTCCATCACAACAAACATAAGGTCACTTCTTTATTACATGGATTGTGCTGCCTCACAGTTTGTCACAGAAATGACTCAGAAATGCTGGAATATGCTTCAATAGGCTTTATTTTATTTTATTTTTTATTTTTTATTTTTTACCATTTTTGCAGAGTAATACCAAGTGCACAAAATGAAACTAAAGTAGGCCTAATTTCAGTAATGCAAAACAAAACTACACACATTCACTATACTAGTATAGGAGAGCTACAGACATAAAACAGTGCTAGTCAACCTTGTCATTCTCTGTGGGGTTGAGGGATGGAGAGTAAGGTGGAGGGAAAAGTGACACCATCCTAGGATGGGCTGTAAACCATCTGTGACTGGAAGAGGACGGTGTAATGCTACATTGTCCCTTAGAATTACAAAATGCTCTGAATTCTGCCTCACCTGCCCCCTCTCCTCACCTGGCACAAGGCTTTCATAGGTCATCAAGGAATGAAAATAGGCGCTCAGTGTCCCAATAAAGAGTTTGTGCATTCTCATTTATTTCTTTCATTTTTTAAGTTTTGAACGTAAATTTAACAGTTTTGACAATGGAATGTAAACGTACAAAATGGAGTGTAAATACACAGAGGTTTAGTGGTGGTTGAGTTTGAGCAAGCAGTTCATGAAATATGACAGATGTGGTTATTGAATGCATTTTTTGTGAAAACAATGAAAAGTGATCCACAGTTGAGTCACATTGATTTCTTCTGTGCTGACTGAGTGAAGAGTTTTGAAAAAGTGAACGCATATTGAAGTGACTTTGCAACTCTAAGAAACTGTAAGTAGCCTTGTCTTGCTCATTTGGTGGCAGCATTGCCTCATTTTTTGTAGTTTGCAATCCGTCATGTAACAGGAGGAATAACTCATGGTGAGGGTTATTTTGATCAATATGAAGTACTTCAAAATAAATACAGACGGATACCTCAAAATTTGAGTTACTCAGTTAGTTTCTGTGTGTGTGTCCAAAAGCATTCTACAATGCCTTAATTTAACTATTGATCCCAACCAACCATACAGTTGACTTTAGATACAATGAAGCTGTTGTCTGCACTTCATTTAAAGAGTGACACCACAGCTGCCAACACGTATACAACCTTTTCATATCACACTTGACTACATTATCCACATCATCTTCCACTGCAGGAGCCAGACAATGAAACACATTGTCACAATGTGAACAACTATTCACCCTAACTAACAAACACATACAGAGAGCAGAGTTTGGTGCTCTTTATTAAGGCTTGAAAGGGCATTAACTTGTCTCCTGACATAGAGCACAGCTGCTGCATTTCCTGTCCACAGTGAAGCATTAGGGAAGTGGCTTGATGATGCTGCAGCTCTCAAAGGAGCAACTATCTCACATTTCACATTCCTCTGTTACATAATGAGTCCAGAGCTGTGTCAGACTGCCTCCATGGCCCAGTCCTGCACAGCACATGCTGTCATACTTATGTCAAACATGCTGGTGCTTTTACTTTCAAACAGTGGGATTTCTTTATATGAGAAGCTTGGAATGCATACTATGTATTGTCTAGTGTATAAGGAACGATATGTGTATTTTCTGTATTGTCAGGTATTAGAAGGAAACTTTGCTGAGCTACTTAGGACAGAACCAGTGTTCTCTTCACATGAATAACTTGAGGATCTTGGGCTTGAAGAACTGCATCTTGCTAGCATCCATCAGCTTCACACTCTCCTGGGCTCCCAGGATGGTCTGGTGGACGTTGTCAAACAGCTCCTTTCCGATGGCGGCCTGAACTCTGTCCCGCCAGGCACTCAGCTTGGGTCTCCCCTCGAACACGTCCAGGCTGGAGCCCACAGGCTGTCAATGAGAGAATCAAAGAGGACAAGACCTGTTAATGTGGAGTGAGTCAACTCTTCAGCCATCCCCTGTGACTACTAACCCATATCATTCCACTCAATACCAGTCCCTTTAGTGCAAAGCAAATACTTAAAACCTGCTGCAGTGTTTTACTGTATTTCAGCAAGCCATTGGCTAATGTTGGGGAAATTACACTCCAGCCACCCAAACAAAGTGTTTACCAAGGACAGTGTTACGTTAGTCCTCATCCTAAAAGCATTTCCTCTGGTAAAAGTGAAACATATTGTTTGACTACTTATTACAGAAAAACAAGAAATAAAGGTTAGATTTATGGTTCACTGCTGGTATTTCAAACAGGTTTATGTTAGAAGAATAGAACACATTTTCCCTTATTATACTATACTGTCATACTAGAGCTAACCCGCTGTACCAAGCAATAAAAGAACAACTCTGCTACTTTATTTCCATGTCTTCTACATGGATCATCAGCTGATGAGGAGGAGGAATTTTTTCCTGGGACATGTAGCTTTACAAGCTAAACTTTACAAGTAAATAATTAAATAGTTCCATGTTCTTCTTTCATTCTGCATGGACTGCATAGACTTGACAGAATGAAAGAAGAACTGGGAATAAGATAGGAGTGTGTGGGCCCCTTTTTCATTTTGTTTGTAAAGCTTACTGTTACCCAGCACCCGCAAAAACGTATAGATATGCGTGTACCTCCTGTTGATTACCTGTTAGCTCTGTTAGCATGATATCACGTATGTAGCTATCAAGCGCATATTAAAGACCCATTTACAGGCTTCTCACTTTAAAACCAGTCAGTCAGTCACCAGTCAATGTGAGAAATCAAGGACCTGTTATTTAATAAAATGACCGTGGACTTCGATGGTAAATCTACCAGTGTTATCACTGTAAACTGTATATATGCCGCGTGAGGTTGACAGGCATAACAGTAAGTACAGGGGTGGAGCCTAGCAAAGGGTGGATTATGAGTGCTGATGAGTGGGAGAGGCAGCACTGTAATGTAAAGTGTAAGGCCGAGGATTAACCCTAAAAAGAGAGAGAATAATGATCATGTTGCTCTGTGTCTGCCGGATGTGGAAACACGTTAGCCATAACAACTGTATATGGAGATAAAATGTCCATGTTATGTTTACAGCTTGTTGTGCTGCCCCCAAGTGGACAAAATATTTATTAACGCAGCTTCAACGGTTGCTTGTGTTTAGAGAACATTTTACATTTGAGAACTTTTGTTTAATGAAAGTTTAGTGAGTTTGGTAAAACAAACAAACATGTTTATAATTCCCAAAGTAAGGTGTCCAAAAAGTATTGTTTTGGTAGGTGTCATATTGGCACTAGGAAAGAAATTTCTAACTATACTGACCCTAAAACTCAGACACAGAAGCACTATCTGTCTCATCGAAAACATTGTGGTATTCTTTAGAAAATGGTTGGCAGTAATATAAATGGGCTAAATGATCAATCCTCTGAATTTGGACCATTGTGACTGTGGAAAAACCTTTCAGCTCACCTGCATGACCTCCACAATGGCGACCAGGTCGGCCAATGACATGTGATCTCCTGCGATGAAGGGTCTGTCCTGGATGAACTTTTCTTCGATGAGTTTCAGTGAGCCGTTCAGGTCGTCCAAGGCTGCATCCAGCTTGTCCTGCGGGACATCCACGCCCAGAACCTTGGGAATCAAAAGCTAAAGCCCAGACACAGAGATTTTGCTTTGAATCTCCAAGAAGTGCAGATGAAAAAACCATAACTCTGTCAGTGAGCTTGTTCTTGGTACATAATGATGTTTGAATTCTTCTTTTCAGGGGGAGATAAAAGCAGAAAATATGGAGCATTTAACCCTGTAACTTCCCGAGACAGCATGAGGATTCAGCTTGTGAGCACATAATCTTCCTCTCTTCTCTCATAGTGCTGGGGAGGAAAAGCTTAACTCTTTCCTCACACTCAGTTTAAAGCCAGTGGAGACATTATGATCACAAGCCTTCAGACCACCACTGTCTCTTCATCAGTTTAGTGCAACGTTTTAACCAACTGCTTTCCTAAAATAGACTTCCCAAAAACACTGATGGGACAATAAAGTTTGTAAGGCAACAAGTGTGTTTACTCACACACTAGTATGCCAGTTATGATCCTGTTTTAATGTTTTTGCACATGTAAACATCATATTCTGATTTCAGAAACTTAGCTAAACATTACCATTTAACAGCATTTAGACTGAAAATGCTCCTGCATTAAAGTACTGGTGAGACATTGAAATACGATATGATTCTTGTCCCTCTGTCTTCACTAGGCCGATGTTTTCTCACCTTTCTCAAACTTGAAAAACTAGTTTTGCTGTAAAGGCCAATGTGTTAAAATGAAGTCAGTAACATATGAAATACGTCATTAAATGATGATCGTTTTTCATAAATATAGGCATTTATATACATTCAAAAGTGGATTTTATGCTGGAGAGATGTAAGCTGCTCCAGCAAGTAGAACTTGAAGACAGTGGTCACAAGATAAAGGTGAGGGGTCCTGAGATAGTTTGTTGTACAGGACAGAATCATCCTTCTGGTCTTTTCTCTAATCTCTGCTTTGTTTTCTCCTGAGATACTTTGCAGAGAAACTTCCCTCTTCAGTGCAACTGCTCCAAAATAATAATGAAAGGTTGTTTTAAATGATGTAAAATGATCTTCCTGCTGAAATGAAAGTCTAACTCTGGTCATGCAAAGAATGTATTGTATTGATGCTTTTGTCTTCCCATTACTGCTGATGTCACTTCGCTTGTACAGAAACAGGGAGGGAAACCTGGATAAAGTTAGAGTCATATATACAGGGAGGTTTCTCTATGTTCCATGTAAAACTCTTATGCTACTGTGTTTCTGAGGGAATAATCTCCGCCCTTTACTTTGAGGTCATTCACAGAAAGCAGAGCACAATTACTGTCACACTGATACAGTATAAAAAGAAAATTAAATAAGATACAGCAGAAACCGGTTTAAAGCTTCATGTTTCCAGTAATGGGTTATCTCTCCCACTGTATGGGGATCAGTGGCAGTGAAGGGTGCACACACCAGCAGAACAATGGAAAGCAGTAGAAAAGCTCTATCAGTGGCTCTAACCAGGTGTTTTCCTCCCAGCTGACTTCACTCGTCAGTCTCTCAGTCTGGAGAAAGGCTGGAGGTAAAAGCCCACAATTTAACAAACAGGAGACCATGACAGGTGTCAGTGAACGTACCCGGAGCCAGAACATCTTGGATCCATGCAGACGGATGGCCATGTGCTGCCATGACAGAAACTCATTGATCCGAGCACGCTGGCGGAGGTCAGCTGGGTACCAGAAGTCTGGAGTCTTAAACTTCTCTGCCAGATACAGCAGGATGGCAATGCTGCAGAAGCAAACATCACTAATGACTGCCACACACGCTACATACTGTTTAATGATTCATGTGGAAGAACATTTCATCACCTTTCAGCCAGGCAGAAGTCTCCATCTCGCAGAGCAGGGACTTTTCTAATCAAGCTGATCTTCCCAAACTCTTCTCCATACTGTTCACCTGAAACCAACACACACAGCTGGGTTCAGTCAGCAGCAGCAACAAGATTTCTGGAATTATCTGTAGCTGTTCACAAAGACACTACATGCTGGTCTGTACATGTAGCTACTGACTGTTAGGAACCAAACCTCAATATGTTGTGAGTACCGACTGCTTCAGCTCCTTGGTCTTTTTTAGCCTATTTACACTTGGGGACAGGACTCAAACCTCAACGCGTTTGGTACTGAAATGAGTGTGCAAAACTGTCAAGTACTGAAAAGAAATGTCTTGTCCAAACAAAAAAAATGTTTCGTTTCCTCTTAATCATCCAGTCACTTCTCAGATTTACCTTGGGACCCCTTGGGGGCTTCATGACCTGCAGGTTGGAAACCACTCAAGTATCAAAAAAAGAATCATTTCGGTATCCATACCAAAACAAAGTATCGTAGCCTATTAGCACAAATACTAACAATACCCAGCCTACTTCCATTTGGATCAGATACTTCCTGTTTTAAATGAGAATTGTGTTAATTGTGTACCCTGCTCTCATGAAGGGAAAACGTTAAATTAGGTATCAAAACAGCAGACTGAAACTTTTAGCACCGGGATCAAAAACTTTCAAATGACTGTCATTATTTCATTACATTCATTATTATATGTCACAAACTATTTCGCCCATGTCGTAGCTTGTGTTTTTGAATCTATAAAATCCAAACGGTGTCACGGTTCGGTCTAATGTCTGATTTGGACAGTACATCTTCCTCGTTCTGCGTGTGAACTTGAACTCACCGTCCAGCAGCGAGAGTTTTTTGAACTCAAAGGGGATGTTGTTCTTCTTGGCGAAGATATATACTGAGCGGCAGGGCTGAGAGAAAAGGTCCAAGTAGAGCTCTAACGCCATCACTGTAGCTCTCTTCTTCTTTTTCTTCTTCTTCTTCTTCTTCTTCGGACGATCTCGTGGGAAAAGTTAGCTTGACGCACCAAAGATCCTTTATTTGACCAAGATAGTTCACGTCCCTCCTATTCCAGCAACACAGTGGCGTCCTCTTTGCTAGCTAGCCTCTGACCCTCAAAACTCAGCTAGTCATACTGGCTTTCTGCAATGTTAAACATGATGACGGATTATTTCTCCACACTTCAAGATAAATGATAATCACTACTCTACTAAAAAGTCAAACAATTGCAACCAAGATAAAGCAACAATTAATCACAACTCCAACTAGGTTTTTATTAGTGTAAACCTTTAGGCTTTTAGAATAGTGGTTAAACTGTTGACTGGAGCTGGGGTCCTGGCATAAGGTTTAAATGAGTTTTGCAGGTATGATGGCGATGAAGGTTCGAGTCAATTCGATCGAGGTTTAACTGTTATGTTGCCTCGATATATATATATATCTAAATGTGTGCCACCCCTACAATCTGATTGGCCACCCCAAAATTTCTGCCACGTCATTGGCTGCTGCCTCGCTGTGGGGCGGGTGTTTGGCCAGCGAATTTGTTTCTACCAGAGCCGGGCGGCAATATACGCTCACTAAGCAAGTTGTGCAGGGCCCCACAAATTACGCAAGAGCCCCGTCTCCCCCTCGTGTCAAAGCAAGTTCACAACTTCGATGAGAGGATGAAGCAGAACCATGCTTCTGGTCACAAAAAGAGAAACAAGACTAGGTCTAACCCTAGTATATGGCTGGACCGTGTATGGTCAGTGTGCTATATTGTGGCCAAATTGTCACAGGCAGTCAGTAGTCGTGTCTATAATGTGAATTCCTGGATATTAAATGTATTTTTGAATGTCTCTTGTCTTTCTGACTCACTTTGTGTGGAGTGTTTTGTCAGAGTGGTTGTTATTTGGGGTGTTAAACTTTGCGCTGTCCCTCACTGTCTGCACAGCTGATTTCTTGTTTCCCTCCTTCTCTGCTCTGTGCTGGACTGTTACTGTCTGTAACCATCATCTCCGCCTCTCTCTGGTAAAGTTTTGCCACCACAGTGAAAATAACATCACAAAAGAGAAAAAAACATTCCGCGATCAATCATCTGATTGTGTATTTTACAATAACTAAACAAAAACCTGTGTCATAAACCATAGCATATTGAAACAGCATAGGCCAATGTATCAAAGCTACAAACACACCGGGGATACACATCAGTTTCTTGTGACTTCAGCCTTCTGGCCGGTCATTTTCTCTACTTTCCTCTTACTGCTGCTAGAGGGTGCTAGTAATAAAACATTCAACTGAGAGAACAGAGAGTTGTGGACTTGTCTGGCAGGCGTTTAGTGAAAGGAGTTGAAGAGTGAATCCTCTTGCTTCATCTCTGTACTCTCTGATTTGTCTCTATCAGTGAAAAGTTTATCCAATAATCAGAAATGATACTGTAGAGCACTGTGTGGAAGGTGACTTCTATAATGAATAATAGTGAATAATGGGAGTATTATTTCTACATTACTTTACATTATATTCTACTAACAGCAATGATGCCAGTAAAGTGAAACCAAATGAATACAAATACAGACATCAGAGCATAAAAATGAGTGGACTCTATGTTCATGTTTGTCTTACATAACCATTTGGAAACCAGCATTAAACCAAACTAAGCTGGGAATTACCTGCTGCTGAGGTATTTATGCAAATTATAATTATCAAATGGCTGCAAACTCTGCAGCAAATGCACATGCACACAGAAAACAGGAGACACACATCAGAGGAAAGTACCCAAGAGGAAAGGTCAAAGGACTTCTCTGTTTCAGACTCCAAGGCATCTCTTGAACTGAAATTTTTAAAGACATTTGTGTATTAAAATGCTTTATGTAGAAAATTGAATTATTAACAAAAAAGCAATCATCCTGTCCTTCAAACAAATGAATAATGGAAAGCCTCCCAAAATAATGATGAAGTCAAAAGAATAAAAAAGGTGTTTTTTTTTAGTTTAAGAATGTATATTGATTGAAATATCTTATTTTCAAAACTTTATTTGAGGGATAAGCTGAATGCCACTTTTCAAATGAACCTCAGCTGCTTTAGATATTAAAAAACATGTATGTAATAATCTAATAACAGTGTCGGTAGTTTTTAGGTGATGTGGAGTGTTCAAATGCCAGTGTATTTCTCATTGCTTCAATTCCACCAGCAAACTAGGAAGTTAATCAAAAACTGATGGGGGCAAATTGATTAGTGTTGGCTATCTTCAAACTGGCATTAGCCTTAGGGCTGTTTTGCTCTGTAGAATTAATTTTGATGTTAGTTGAACGGCTTGGATTAAACAGGAAGTCCAAAATCTGGACAATACTCAAAATTTGATTTGGAAAGGCCACTGTCAACTGATTTGATAACATTTTATTGTCAGTTTTTTACTTGTTTATATCAATATCAGTTATCTGTCATTGTATACTGTCACACTGTATGTTGATACACATACAGTCGCTATTATTCATTACCGCATAATGGTCGCCATTAGCTAGATATTTGGTTTTCCTCATAGAACAAAACATAAGCATAATGTTTCTGTAGCACCCTCATTTTACTTCCAGTACAGTGTAACGTTACAGCATATTCTCAAGCAGCAATATGAATGAATTTATGTTGTATACAGCTGTTGCACCTGTTGTGACAAAAGGTGTAACCTCAGTATATTTACCAACTGATAATAAACTTAATATGACTGTATGGAACCAAACTCTGTAGTCCAAGCTATTATGGCATAGTACTATATTATACACTGAGCTGAAATTTGTTAGAATTTCCTGATTTACAAATGCTATTCGTATGCAGGTGCTGTTTTAATATTAGTGAGTTAAACCCACAAGGATATGGTTATAATACTGTATGGTGTACTGAAACTGAATAGTTATCAAATTTAGCTGGTGTAAATGGCACTTTTGCTTTCTCTATTAATGGTAGATGGCTTCCAAACAAAAGTACCGCGCTATGGGTGATGGGCAGTGGATGTCCTGCCTGTGTAGGTTTGGAGGGAGGAACTTTTGAACATTTGACAATTTCACCACTTTTCACCCAACCGGAAAGTTTGCAGAGCTTCTAGGTGGAGGAGCAGCAGCTCTCCATGGGATTTGCAGAAGACGCCTGCGATAGTGGCGATTTCGAACTGCACTCCCGTCAGTCCATCTGGCAAATGTCTGCTCTCTGGCCAACAAGATGTATGAACTGCTGCTTCTCAACTGAGGAAACAGGCTTTTGCAGATCTGCTGCCCTGTACTTCACTGAAACCTGGCTTGGTGAGCACATCCCAGACACTGCACTCCATCTGCCGGGCTTCCAACTCCTCTGAGTGGACCACGTAATGGGGCTATCAGGTAAAATGAGGGATCACTGTTACAGGCCAAGAAAGAGGCCTACAGAAGTGGGGACAGAATCCTGAACAACCGGGCCAGAAACACACTGACAAAGGAGAGTAGCAAAAAGAAGCTACACCGAAAAGCCAACAACTGCAGGACCTCACTAGCTACAGGAAACCACCCCCCAATATCAACTGGCCGACGACCTGAATGTGTTTTACTGCAGATTTTATAAGCCCACACCCCTCACCTGCTCTGACTCAGACATTATCTGTGGCATCTGCCACGCTACCCCCCCCCCCCC
>NTHP01000877.1:17605-63219 GCA_003416845.1 Oplegnathus fasciatus | reverse complement strand
ACCCCCCCCCCCTCTCCGTTCTGAACAGCACTGTGTCTGCTGTAGAAGCCTTCAGGTTTCTGGGATCCACAATCTCCCAGGACCTAAAGTGGACGTCTAACATAGACATAATCATCAAAAAGGCCCAGCAGATGATGTACTTCCTGCACCAGCTCAGGAAGTTCAACCTGCCTCAGGAGCTGCTGATCCAGTTCTACTCTGCAATAATCCAGTCTGTTCACTGCACATCACTCACGGTCTGGTTTGGATCCGCCACCAAACGGGACAGGAACAGACTACAACGGACAGTCAGGACTGCAGAAAAAAGTCACTGGTGCCAACCTGCCCTCCATTCAGGACTTGTACATATCCAGAGTCAGGAAACATCACTGCAGATCCATCACACCCTGGACACAACCTGTTCAAACTTCTCCCCTCTAGTAGGAGCTCCACAGCTCTGTACACCAAAACAACCAGACACAAGAATAGTTTTTTCCTCACAGGCTGTCACTCTGATGAACAATTAATCAGTCTTATAGTGTCAATAACTCTGTAACACCAAAACATCCACTTACCTACAAATGATATATTTTATAGTTTCAATACAGTCTTTGTAACATGTACATAAATCTAAGCACGCTGTATATACTGCTATATCCACCTAACTCATGTAAATAAAGCAACCTGTTTCATTGACATTCCATCATTATTTATTTTATTTTTGTTGAAAAATTGATCGGTATCTGGAGATAAACCAGGATAAAGTGATATGTGTACAATCCTGAATCATGGTGGCAGCAACACGCTGCTGTAACGTCGAATAAAGAAACATATCTACTTTTGTACATTATTAAACCCTCATTACATCACCCCTTTCATAGCTCAGTTGGTAGCGTGGAGGACTGTAGAGGTTGTCATAATCCTTAGGTAGCTGGTTCAAATCTGGCTTGAAGGAGCTTCTTTTCATGATGAATTGTTCCTGCTTGTTATTAAAAGTCTCTCAGAAGGATTATTATCCTTAATTAATCAGACAGGCTCACTGCTGAACGATTGACCATTTGAATTTTGCAATAGAAAATCTGCTATATACACCCTCTTCTTTAGTCTTTTGTCTTTCACTGTGTTCTGTCATTATTAGCTTGAGTGAAAGTGGCACTATCATGATGGGAAAATATGCATAGAGCATTCACACTGTTTGACTTACGTATAGAGGTATTCAAAGTACTTGTGAGATTTTGATTCATTCATATACTTAAGTACCAAAAGTAAAGGTAAGCAAATACACATCCAGATTTAACAGCCAAAATGGCAACTTTGTTTCCAAAGTAGATATAGATAGAAAAGGATTAGGCAACATGGCAGAGTTCTGAGATTTATGTCGAAATTTGGACATTAAAATCAATATTTAAGAGAAGAAATCCATTCTCCTTTCTCAAAATCATTTTGCTGAAAATATTGAGGTTTTTTATTCCATGTGGATCTAGTATGGTCTTCTTCAATAATATGTACTAAGTGATTTCAGGACTGGTAACAGTAATAGGCCTTCACAAATCATTCACAATAGAACGTACTAACATCATATGTAACACATGGTTCAGACAGTACACCTGGATGTGACATGAAAATACAGTAATCGTTACTTCAGTGTGGGATTAATACTGAGCTAATCTGTCTTCTTTTTTTAGGAATGAGATTGTGAGATGTGTCGGAGACCACAGTGTCCTTCACAAGAAGCTCATGACGGTTCCCTTCTTCCCGACCTGGTGAGGCTGGAGCGCGTGGAACTGAATAACAATCCTGGGAATCAGAACAAAGCTGTCAATCATTTACCCAGTGCATCTATTCAAATATGAAAATAACACAGTTTGTAGGGTTAAAGTGCAGCTTCCTCAGCTGCTGTGTGCTGCTTTCAGTCTTGAAGAGTTAGTTTAACTAATGATTCACCATTTCCTGTGAGATAATTGACCACTCTGATGGTAGAATATCATTTGGAGAAACAGAGAGAATCTGTAGTGTATTTGGGTGCTAATGCAAGTTGTAGTTTAAACATTACACGTGCAAAAGACATTCAAGAAGCCTCCTTAATTCTTACATCTGCAATGGCCCATGTTCAGGACTGGCTCACCAAATCATGTCTCTCATTAAATACCAAAAAAACTGTGTGTATGATGTTTACAAAACAACCAGTAGAGGTAACACATTCCAATGTGTTCCTGAGAGGGGAGGAGCTTGACATTGTAAATGAGTTCAAGTATCTTGGGGTCACATTGGACTCTACATTAACCTTTAAAAATCATGTGAAAAAGGTGTCTGACACAGTAAAATTTAATTTACAAAATTTTAAGCAAATCAGGCCATTTCTGACAGTTGATACCGCCAGGATGTTTTTACACTCAATGATTTTTTCACACATCACATACTGTTTCACTAATTGGTCACTTAAATCAATAGAATTACTTTTCAAGAAAGCCATAAAAAATTTTGATAAAAAAACACTCTGATTCCATCATTGTAACATTCTGGAAAAATATAATTTATTGAGTTTTGTGAATTTTAAAAATTTCAAATATGCTTGTTTTATGTGTAAGGCTCTACATGGGCTTGCCCCACCTCCTTTAAATGAATTCATTAAACAGAGGGCTGACAGTGGTACAGGCACCAGGGCCACCACTAGAGGGGACTGTGAGGTGCCATATAGGCACAACCACATTTGGGCAAACTGTGCTGTCAGTAAAGGGAAGTAAATATTGGAACGACATACCATGTGCAATAAGGGAGTGTCCTACATATTCCACTTTTAAGATCCATCTCAAACAATGGCTTAAGGCAAACCAGAACTGTGATCATTTTTAACTTGACATATTGCACAATGTATTGTTGTCTTGTCTTTTCTAGTGGTGTACTGTATATTTGTATTTGTATTTATAGTGTCACTTGTAATGTTTCTGTTTTTTGTTACCTGCCTAGGGATTACGGATGTAAATTAGCACTCTTGGTAACTCCGGCATGTTCACATCTTGTATTTTTACACTGATGTTCATTAACGTGTTCTGTCCCTATCAAATAAACAAATAAAGTAAAGTAAAATAAAGTAAAGTAACTTCTTTCTGTTTCCAGACAAAAAGAGTGCAGCCAGATTATAAACAAAGCACGATGACAGCAGCAAAGACCAGGACAAGGTCACATACTGTCCCTGGTGAATTTAAGTCCAGCTGAGAAACAGTCTTTGTATCATATAAAGAACCTTGAGTTGATAAGTGGGTGAGATTGTTCTCTTGGACGGATCAACCCAAGCTGGACATGAAGACATGAACATGAAGAATAACTGATTTTAGGGCTAAAACATTAGCTGTGCAATTAGGGCTGATCGTAATTTGAACTGGAGCTAAAAGAGAAACCTACAGACCTGTAGGCTGAACTCAGAGCCGTGTTTCTACTGTAGGGGATCAGTGGATTCACGTCCAGTGACACTGTGGAACAACTGGAAAGCATCTTGGCAGTGCCTGTGTCCAAAATGGAGGAGGCTGTCGTATTAGCTAGCTGTGTTGTACCATCCACTTTTATGTAGCCCTGCTCTGCCGGAGTATAAACTGCTCCAGGAAAGAGATGCAGCATGGCCTGCAGTCAGTCATCAGACAGGAGTGGATGGTCCAAAATTAACTGTTTTAAAATACTGTGGTTGGTGGGGACACTCTCTAGAGACCTCTATGACCTGCCAGGTGAGGGTGACAGAGGCAAAGGCATCAGTAGGCTACTTTTCAGGGGCCTTCAAGGTTGTCTACTACTCTAGCAAGGTAATCAGTGAGGAAGCACAGTCCTTGATAAACTAGTAAAAATCTCTACAGCAAACATGGGAAAGCTTGTTAAGGAACCTGCCGCCTTTCTTTATTCTGGTTAATCACATCACATTTAAAGATCCCTTCAATTGAAGTTACTTTCAAACTTATTTTCACTGATTGTATTAGCAGGGAATTTCCTCTCAAATTCTTTCATGTTTGGGTCTGTTGCTCAGTAAACATGCTAGCAGATTAGTTAGCTAGTGTAGTGCTAGCTCAGCTAGCCCGTTGGTCACGTGGCCCTCGACTTCCAGGTCGTAGCGGCCCCTCAAGTCTTCCCTGGTTAGCAACTGAGCCAGCAAGCTGCACAACTGTAGCATGTTACCCACTAGCTAGCTCCAAAACAGCTCTGCAGATTGTGCCTGAACTACTCCAGGGGCCTGTACTACGAAGCAGGATTTGGGGTTAGCGAGGTAACTTCAGGTTTAACCCTGGGTTTTACCTGCTCCGGAATAGGTTAGGTTTGAGATAAGAGATCAATGCCTGTAAAAGCACCGCCTACTGACAAATCAATTCTCTTGGAAAATGGCATCACCAATCATAGAAGATCCCGTGGAGCTCGGCGCGCAGATCGTGAGAGGGTCTCTTCTATGCAGAGACCGGCAGAGCCCTTCGACTTTCCCTGACGATTTTTTACGTAAGTGATCTAGATTCTTGTCAGAGGGAATGACTTATCTGTGTCAACTTCTTCAGCCGTATGCTGCCAGTGCTTCCTGTCCCACAGACTGTTGCATTGCCTTGCGTTACTTTGCTCATTTCATTTTTTTCCTGTTGGCTGCAGCAATGTCAAAGCCATTTCACTGTGCTTTTGTATACTGACATCATCCTACAACAGAGACTGACTGAAGCACTAAAGCCTTGTACTTGTTGTACTTATAAGATATGAAAGTAAGCCTACTTATGGCTTTGAATTATGTTTTTATATTTATTTTTGGCCGGACCGCAGAGGGCCAGCCCTACAAATGCAAAAGTCTGTCACTGAGTGATGAAGTTACACGATTGGTCAGCCGAGTGTTGGAGTTTCCCCATTGGCTGTTGCTCTTTCAAAGTGAATAGGCAGGAACGTTAGTTGCGTACTGAAACACTATGAGTAGCCTACAGGCACAGCCCTCTAAAGCTACCATTAGTGGGTTTATCCCTCGCTTTAGTCTAGGCCCACTTACTACGTGGGTCCCACCTCGGTCTCACCTTGTTCTGCATAACTTGAACTGAGACCAGACAATCGGCTCTCAACCAGGTTTTTCTTCAGCTATAAGGAACCGGAGTTACCGCACGTAACTGACGGTCTATTCCGTACAGGCTTCACCCTCTTAAGCCGATCGCTAGTGGGATAAGAGCGAAGCGGGATGTGGAATATGCCCCACTGGGTCCGTCCGGTACCCACAAGCACAAACACAGGTACACTTCACGTGAAACAATAACCAGTCTGCACTCCGTCAATGAACCACAGCGCAATGGCGCATCACAATCCATCATCTGCGCACAGATGGCACAGAGATGGCACATTGCCTGATATTACAGCGCAGAAGTATTAACTTAGAATTCACAGAAGAGAATGACAGGCAAGTTGTCTGTCACTCAATATCATCGTTGCCCTGGTTATGGAGACTCGGGCGCTCAATTCACGATACCCCAGATTTCCCCAGAAGCAGGTAAGTTGTTGTTGGCTAATGTGTGTACTGTTATTAGATTGTACTGTGCTAACAGTCATCATGTGATAGTTAGCTACACCGGGCCATTCTCCAGATACACAAATTGGTGCATATTGATTCTCCGTATTTGTCTAATATTAAGGTTTGTTCTTCTTTTGTAAAATATGTCACTCTGCTGCCAGTAGACTTGTCCATGTTTGTGATTGGTCATATGTTGCAAACACTGCCCCTTTTATGTGAACATGCTCATGGCTAGATTGGGAAACCCTGGGTTGACTTACTGAGTTGATAACCAGCGTCGTGGGACCATTCAGCGGGATTGCCTTTTTAGGTTTAGTGAAGCCAGATAAAGAAAAGATACCCTGGGTATGTTGAACTCGCTTTGTAGGCCTCAGTATGTCCTCATATTGTTATGCAAGCTGATAATATGTGTGCAGGCGGAGCAATGACCTCCTAAGAGCTCACCTGTCTTCAGTCAGACCAAGTTCTCTGGTCAGAAACTCAAAGATCTTGGCACTGTGCTCCTTGTTCTTGTCAGCAGTGTCAGTCACACCGATAGCAGACACTGACAGCATCACACACGGAGAGCAAGAGCCAGCTATCAGCATCAACATCCCGGGCTTCACCACCACGTTCATCCTCTGAAAGACAACCACCATGACTAACTTTAGTGGGGTAAAGCAGGTAAATGTGGATCAACATGACAGAGAAAGCCATGTCTACAAAACAAAGACAAAGTGCGCACATTTCCCCACCACAAGGTCAGAGTTCATTCTCCTGGGTGTCGAAGCCTGCCCAAGTGTCCTTGAGCAACACACTGAACTCTATCATGACAGAGCACTACTCTAACCATGTGAGGGAGTGAATCTTAAAAGATCAAATCCAGTTATTTACCACAAAAGCCATTTTCTAGAAACGCAGCCTGGATATTGTCACAGACATAATACAGGTATGAAAGTTTCTTATGGTAAATGTATGTTTGTATACATATCCCAATAATGTATACAACTACGAACGTGTGTCCACAATAGACATATATAAAACACATTGTATTCATATACTAAATGGGTTATTACATGAAGTGAGTTTAAACATGTATACGACATCTTGTCAGTAACTTAGAGCTGAAATGTTAAATCAATTAATTGATTATTCGACCAATAGAAAATTAATCGGCAACTATTTTGATAATCGATTAATCGTTAAAGTTTCCAGCTTCAGCCTCTTAGATAGTGAACTGAAGCTCTTTGGCTTTTGGACTAACCCGCCAGACAAGACAAGACATCTGAAGACGTCACCTTGGGCCTGGACATTTTTCAGTATTCTTGGACATTTTATAGACTACACACTAATCAATCAATCCAAAAATAATCGACAGATGAATCAATAATAAAAATGATGATTGTAATACATGTGTTACAGCAGGCTACCATCTCCACCACAGGTAACATATATTATTCCGTTGATTTCGACATCAAGATTTTACGCAAATATCAACGTTTGAAAATCAGTTTGTGCGGTTGCTGGGCAGCTTTGGTTAAACAAATAAACTAAGCTCCACTATCGCTGTTTAATACTGGTGTAGTCATTCACAACTGTCCAGTTACACTGTCCGGGTACTACAAATGAATGCACACCTTCCAGCCAATTAGGATCAAGAATTCTCAGTCCAGTAGTCCAGAACCGGCATGTGCCACTGGATGTGCTGGAAAAACTTGTGTTCCAATAACTAAGATTGTGTGTTAGCTCTGAACCACATGTGAACATACAGACGTTCATGTGCACAGCTGTAGGGCAGGACAGCAGCCCAGCAGCTTTGACATTGAGTATGCTCCGAGTACAGAAGCAGGGAACAGATGGAAGTGGACTCACGTCCTCTGGTTTTCCCAGAGCAGCCGCGGCGCAGGAGCAGAGCTTCTTCACAAAGTCCTCCGAGAAAGAGCTGGCCGGTAGATTACTCTGGACGTCGACGAAAGGCATCTCAGTGGGTACTGAAGTCAAGTCTGACGATGACTGTGTGGAGACGAGGACGGAAGACAAGCGAGAAGACAGCACACGCAGCCGCTTTCTTCCGGTCGGAACTTTCAAAATACGTGCTGTTAGAATGAGAACTGGGCATAGACGTGCAGTACTTTTACAGTAGAACTGTGAAGAAGTTTTGAGTGTAATGTCTGAAAGGTCTAAAAGAAAATAAAAAATACTCCCCCATATGCACACTACATTTGACATACTAAATCTTTTTCTGGCATACTAAATAGTATGGTAATATGGATGCTACCTGCTGCTGCTTGTATGTTCTGCTAATTTGTCGTGAAGGGTGATTTTAATAGTACAAACCTATTTATCTTTAAAAAACAAAACATTTATTTCCGAGGATAGGTCAATCCCCTTGGGAGGTTAAAGGTACAGTTTGTATTGTGTTTTGCAACTCCGTTCTTCCTGTTACTTTTATTTTGAAAGCAGAACAGGATGTAGCCATCTGCAGTGAGCTTGACGCAGCTACGAGCAAGATACCAAGCTGGAGCGCCTCTGCTGGCCCACTCCATTCAGTACAAAGAGCTAATAACTTAGAAGACATATTACAGTAGACGACAAGAAATCAAGACAACACAAGATAGCAGCTATTTATTAAAGGTTTATCACTGTCATTACTAAAAACATTTCACACATCACACAGTCATCCATCAACAAAACAAACAGAACCAACATGCTCTCTGCCTGAGGTTCCCTGCCTGAGGTACAGTAGTGTCTACAACATGTCTACAGGATGTTTCATGATTGAAATATGTCCGTTATGACAGCTGGCACCCATCCTTCACACTAGTGATGTCACACCTACAGAAAAAGAGAAAAAAAGAGGTCAGCATGAGAAAAAGTAAAATCCTATTATGTTGTTTTAAACTTGCTGCTGTAGCTCCTTACGAGAAGTCGCAGAATCAAAAACCTGGAAAAATTTACCATCATGTAAGAACAAAGCTGTTACACCAGGATAATAACCAAATGTACTTTGAGTGTGTTACATAGAGCCTACATGATGAATATTTGCTTTGAGCAGTGCTGTATTATGTGGCTCTAGCCATCATTCACCACAGACTCACCATGGGAGTACTTGCACTGTTTGAGGGCCTCATTGAAGCCCTCACATAAACTCAGGTCAGTCTGGTTGGTGGCACAGTCCAGGAACTGTTTGACCTCAAAGTGACAGGGGCCTGGCTGAGCTGGAGCAGGTCGGGGGGGCTCCTGAAAAGAAACACATCACACATTTTAGTTGAAATCTCACATTTCACAACAGCAGAGCTGCTAGAAGGTTAGAAATCAGTTTTGTGGCCTCAGCGGGCAGCTTCTGGTTGGCCATGACTTTACAGGCAACAGTCGGGTGTTATTTGGAATCCACAAGCATATTCAAAATGTCTTGAAATATTAGTTACTTGGTGAATCACTCCTTTGCCCCATGTACCTGTACATCCTGTACATACATGAAGCAAAAAGAAACGTTTCAGTGTACATACTCCAAGGGATGGGGATTGTTTGAAAAGTTTCTATACTAGTGCCAATGTGATATCTGAGAAGGAATATAAACATGTTTTTCTAGAAACAATCAAAACATTAACACCTTAATTTTTATAACGGATATTTTTCCCCTCCGTTTAAAAAAAAAAATCTGTCCACACAACCTTCATTTTACAAACGATCAACACAAGAACGCAAAACGATTCCAAACACTTAAACAAGCATGCCGGGCCAGTAGGTGGCAATAAAGTCTACGTCAATGATACGTCAAATACCAGATAAGAATATTCTGAGCATGCATAGTGAGCTTATTTTCCTTTGGCGGTAGTAACTTAAAAAGAGTAGCTATTTTTTTTATTTATTTATAGTTATTTGACAACTTGTAATTAGATCTAGCAATGTTAACCAAACGTAAACGAAGCGATGGTCCATCATTGTTGTTGTTCCAGGCGCATTCTCATTGCACAAAGCAACAATGGGCATGCGCGAATTGAGGTGAAGACGTTATCGTTTCTCAAACACTCCATTTTACACCATTTTACATGTCTAGACGTCAACACCGAAAACAGATCTTCACCCTGGAAGGAGATTTCAAAAAGGTCCATTTTCAGTGACCTAAAACACAGTTTCCGTGTGGACAAAAAGCCTAAATGCATAGAAAAAGCTACGTTCTTAAAAATACCCGTGTACGTGTTGATTAGGCCTAAAATTGGCAATATGATGATTTAAATCAAGAACTATCTGATAAAATAATAAGTAAACAAGATTATGAATCTGACTAGACATTCAATACCAACTCTGATACTATTTGATACCTGTTTGATACCCTGCCCAATTTACTGACTCTCCACATAATACAATCATGACAAATTCTCATATCCATCGAGCATGGTTCACTGTTCTCGTATCTAAATGAATAAATAACTTAGACCAAAATCTTTCTGGCAATGTAATATTTTCTCAACCACACCATGTTATCCTAAGAATTACATTTGTTTTTTACTGATAATATAATTTTATTGTTACTAAATAACACACGACTAGGGCTAGAAGCAGCAACACTTTAAGAGATAAATGCTTCCTCATTCTGTGCTGGCAGCATCGGTGCCGAATGTTTTGAGTGTAGCCCTGAACACAAATTTAAATGTAAGCCTATGTGAAGCTCGACAAAAACATAATGTGTGTGAATGTGCGATAGTCTTTGTAACACAACAGCCTGTCACAATAAATGCAGGTCTCTAAACTAACTCTGTGTGTGCGTGTGTCTGGGGGGGAGACAGACAGACAGTATACTAATGCATTAGTATGGATGTTCTGGTTTTTGATCACAGTGCGGGTTGTGCAGACAGTGTAGCAGTAGTGGGGCTCCGTACAGTCAGTTGTGCAGCCAACCAAACCTGCACCAGTATCTTTAGCAGGCAGGCAACAAATGAGCTCTATTCTATTTCATCTCAAATCTGTGGGCCAGGTGGAGAAAATTCTGCCTTTGAACATTTCCAGATAGGTGAGGGAAAAAACACCAAGACAAGTCAGACTCAATACACCTTCAAAAAAAAGTGTCCATGTCTATTTGACATATTAAAGTCCAGCTAGGTTCAGTTATACATCCCAATCCTCTTACCTGGTATGTAGGCTTGGCTGGCTCTGAACTGCTGCTGCCCCCACTAAATGCTCCCGTCAGGGCGCTGCCAACGACGTGGCCCACAGCCGAGCCTACTGCCACCCCAGCAGCTGTGGTAGCCATCTGGGCCATGAGACCCGGCCCCTGGGACGGAGCTGGAGCTGGGGCCAGGGCGGCAGGAGGTGGATGAGCGGGGGCCGGAGAATGGGATGGAGCTGGGCTACAAGCAGAGCAAAAACAGTCCATTTCTTGTGCCTTACAGAAACATAAAGGGACATTGTGCAATCTACTGTATACGGGACAACTTTGAAAGCCCCTGTCACACTGTGACACACCACCACCTCTCCTTTCCATTCAGCTGTATCACAAATGTAGACTATGAAATAAGAGCAGGCATTATATCTTCATACAGCACACTGAAATATTGATCTTAAACCAGCCTCAAGTGCAGAGAGAATGTCTACCTATTTTTATAGTCTATAAAATGTAAAAAATGAGGTCAAATGTCCATCACAGGGTACCAGACACTGATGTCTTCAAATTGCTACTGTTTTAGAATTGTTGAAGAAGTAAGAACCAGCTAATGTTGAGGAAAACAACTGTCAAACTGTGTCATTATAGACTAAATGGTGAACTGATTGACTGTCCTCCCAGGATCACTTATCCAGACAGTGTTACCGAACTGTTGCATGGATGGTGGAGGACGGAGTGTAAACTAAGCAGGTAGGATGGCCGTCAAACAAAACCTTAAAGTCCGATTCTGAATTTTTATATTTCATTTATTTTTAGAAAGAGTCAGTGTTGCTCTCTAACATTAATAACCCCCACTAACCCCCCTGCATACCACTGTATTATATGTTCTTTTATATTCTATTCCTATATTTTAATTTCTGTACTATTGTAGGTCTTCGATTGTCTTTTTTACTTTTTTATTTTATACATATTGTTTGAGCATCGTCGGAGGGAGCCTGGAAGATTAGACATAGAATAGACATTTAGTGAAACTACACTATTCTCTTGTGTTGGAGAGTTGCAAGTTACATTTATGTTACGCGCAAATCCCAAGCCAAGAAAAACACTCGTCTCTCTGTTGTGGTCCCTTTACGATTAGAAAACAGTGTCATGATGTAATGTCCATACACTGAGCACTGTGGCATCTGAACAAGTCTCCCAGCAGCTTCACCACTCCTGCTCACTTAAAACCTGGCCAGTGACCTTGCCAAGACCTAACTGCAATACTCCACCAGCACAGACTGAGCCCGTCGTGAGGGTTGTTGGAAGTGTGTTTACCTGGCTGGGGCTGAGGGACGGCTGCGGCTTCCTCTGGCCATCTCTGACAGCACACACGGTTCTTTATTTACCGATGAACCGGCCGAACGAACGGGAGCGTCCTGCCGCTGCTTCTACGACACGCTGCTCTGCTCGGGTCACCACCGGCTAACAGCGGCAACTATATGGCACAACTATGCATGTGCAACTGACCTTGTGCTGCTTGCAAAGAATAGACTGGCCGGCCGCGTACACAAATGTCGCGAGACTTAATGCGAAACTATCCCAAAATTCCTGATCTTCGCTTCTGCTGTGGGTTGAGCATTGTAACTGCAGGCACAGCTCCACCTGCTGGACCGGAGTGCAGGCGCGTCCTCACCATGAATCAATGGTGACGCCTGAGAACGTGTTAGCTTTTCACGAGCTTAGCTTTAGCTTTTTATTTAGCTTTATTATTAGGGTTAGTTTATTATTATTATTATTATTATTATTATCCACCATCCTCAGTCATTTATACAGATATTCTAGCCCATATAGAGGTAAAACAGGTCATGGGTAGAAAGTAACTATGTATATTTACTCAAGTACTGCACTTAGCAACAGTTTTGAGGTACATGAGCATTTCCATTTTATGCTACTTTATACTTGTACTCCACTACATTTATGACAGCTTTAGTCACTAGTTACTCTACAGATACATTTGCTATGATCCTCTTATTGTCACAGATGAAACTACCCACCTGGATTAGCTACAACACTAGCATGCTGCTATCGCATCAGTCCTAATCAAATGTGACAAATGTGTAAGTAATCAAATGAATGATGTCTTAACATCATTACACATGTATCGTGATACAGTGCATTTTCTTGAAACTCAATTTATAGTTAGAACACCGAGACATAAACTAGGCCTACTTATTTGTGGCTAATCCAGTGAATTCGATACCTGACACATGAAGGTATTTCATCACATTGGTGCAACAATCTTGTAAATCCAAAATGAGCATAAAGCAGCCCTGTTTACTGATGTACCCACACTTACATGAGCAGAGATACAGAAGGCATAGATACCTCAGTATGTGCCACACTCTCATCTCTCAATCTGGTCTCATGGTATATCATCATATCGCCCGCCCCTAAATAATACTGTAATATAACACTGACAAGGGGGCATTCAGCATCATGATTACTTTTTTCTTTTGATACTTAAAATACCTTTGCTGTTAATACTTCTGTCCTGTTATGGAATTAGGATTTGAACAAAGTACTTTGACTTGTATTGGGGTATTTTTACATTGTACTACTGCTGTTTTTTTTTTACCGGTAAATGGTCTGAATACTTCTTCCACGACTGTCACATTCCTGTGCTGCAGTCACACTTTATTTGCTCTCTGTGTAGTATTGTGTTTTCATGTTGCTGTAATTGTACTACAGTGTACTGCAGAGTGTGGCAGGTCCGCTCCCGGACACAGGGGCGCTGTTGCACTGTATTCATCGTTCCTACTGGAAAATTACTGTGAGAACTAGAGCTTCCGTGTAGCCATCATATCAACAAAGACCCTACAGCCTGGGTGTCCAAGTTGTATCCGTTATTTAGAACAAAGTAGAACCACCGACTTAGGCCTATGCATTAGATTTAGCATTGCAGCGGTGTTAGAACCGTCAGTGTTGTTTTTCGGACACCAAAGAGGCTGAGAGTTTCAAGCTGTCATGGACTTCCATTCTCAGATTGCCTCCATCATGGAGGTGCTGGCTAACGCGGCCGTGGCAGAAATTTGTAAAGTTGTGGACGACGGATACGCGGTGGTTCATCTGGAAATGTCCCGCAGTCAGAAGGAGAACGAGTTCCTGCGGAGGAAAATCAAACTGCTGGAGCTGCAGGTCGCCAGGTACCGAGCGGAGAGAGTGAAAGGAGCAGAGGGATCCATCAGCAGCCGCTTTCCCGGGGTCCGCCTCCTCAACCGGCAGACCAGGGACTCCCTGGCGGGTATGTAGCCCCGACACACTGTCAGCGTGATGACTAAAGATACCGTATCTCACTTCAGCTAGACCTAGACCCACCATTAAAACTCCCATTTTCTCAACCCTGTGTCTCTCTCTCTCTTTCTGCCTCCACCCATAGACCGTATGCCTCCACCCCAGTAACGTTACAATAAAATGGCAATTCTAAAATTCGGCAGTGTATTTCTTTTCCGACACACTGTCCCACAGTATTATTAGGTTATATATTTTTAGTGGAGGTTGAAGGAGATATTGGAAATGTTGTCTGAAAAAAGTTTGTGTTCTGTCACAGAAATTTCAGAAACATATTTTCTCACTTCCCTCATTTGTGGTTGAACACCATCAGCTTTTAAAGGCCTCCTCACCTACTGGAGCTGCTGAAAGCTGCTTTAACAGGAGACCACTGCATGGTCTTTAGGAGACCTCACCTAGCTGACACTGCTACTAACAGCTCATTTTATATTAATGGATTACATGACCATGTGTAATGTAGAATGTATCACCTTTCCTTGTAATTGGCCAATAGGACATTCTTCGTTTCTGTTGATTTTACGTGATCAAATACTGAGATCAAATGTGGAATACCACAGGGATCAGTTGTGGATCCTGCTTGGTTTTCTCTGTGTATGCTCATGTCATCATAACATGTCTTTACAAAGCTGACAACACAGAGGTTGGAATCATCAGCCACAAACACCTCTTTAAACAAATACAGCAGCTCATTGGCTCCCTCAACGCCAGGTTTGCCTGGTATCATTGTTGGTGTCATTTTTAATAACAGTTTGAGGAGCAACATACCAAGAAATTAATGAAGTTTCTATGAACTCTGAAATATCTCAATAATAAGAGCTCCACAGGGAGAATGTGTATTCCCATGTAAGATGATTGTAATACCCTGTTAACCTGCCGTAACACAAGAGTTAGACCAAGTGTTCAGTTGTGCAGAATTGTGCAGCCTGTCTGCTGTGCCACTGTACAGAGAAACTATCTCAACACGAACAGCACATGTTCACAGGCTAGATGACAATTTTATAATTCTTCTTTTTACTTATATTGAGTTTAGTTGTAGTAAATAGTGGCTAATTATTCCCCTTCTAATGTTCCACCAGGCCCCTCTCTGCAGAGCAGGACCAGGTTTCTGAACCGAGGTCCAGGGGCTCAGCAGTCTGTGCAGAAGACCCAGTCTATCAACCTGGACCAGGATCCTGATCAGGAGGTCGTCACCACCACCAAAACAGAGGTAACTAGTCTGCCGTGCCCCTATGTGCAGGATTCCAACATGTCTGACTTTGACATAGTAGCAGATTGCATCCATCCAAGGTGTCTTTTTTAATACTACCACTAAAAGTCAGTTTAATTGTATGAGATGATAGAGAGACGTCAGCTGATTTTTCAAGTCTTTTGACATTTTCAGTGTACTGTCAAAAATGTAGACCGTTTGAGCCTTTAAACTCCTTTCATGGAGGAGTTGCTCTAATGCACGTTCAGTTTGTGGACATTTATTGTGACAGTGAGAACTGGAATCACCGTGGTGTTTTACTGAGTTATTATACTGGTTTATGTCACTAGGTGAAATATACATTGCCTATGGTAACACAGTGACAGATGACACCTGATCAGGATTGTCCCCATCTTAGCAGAATGGTCTCCACTTGACTGTGCACTCAACCGTTGTCTAAGGACACACCAGCAGTAAATGTCAATTATTAGTATTATTATCAATTTATGGCAGGACATTCAAGGAATAATTCTTGGCTACAACTTTCAGAAGAAACAAGAAAACATGATTGATTATTTTGAGGGTAAATTAGTATTTTATCAGGTTATCTTCAAGTGTTGGTGTCTTAAAAAGCATTTAGTTTCTTCAGAAGGTGTAAAAGCCTTAAATGTAATTAACAAAAGTCTTAAATCTTGTCTCTTGGCTGCTGTAGGCAATAACGTTAGTTATAAAATGTTTCTGTATGTGATTGCGGGCTGTCAGGAGACATTCTACACCTCTAAACTAAAAGTGGGACAGTGGATTGTGCTGTAGGAGGCTGTTTCAGTCAGCACCATCAGACCTGCAGCAAACTCTGTCTCTACTGCTTGCTACAGCAGCTAGGAAGCTCAAAATTTTAGCAAAAACTTCATTAATTAATCATTTTTAATTCTATGTTCTGCCATTTATCAGGGTCCAGGTTGCATTAATTTAATTGATTATTTATATCATTAGGAATTTTTGTAATATGCAGCTGGGAAGTGCTGACAAAAATGTGGCATAAATGTTAAGAAATTAATGTTCTTCATTAAATAATTGTAGACCTTATAGTCCCCACTGGTTTTCTGTTGGTTTCTGTTGTCTTTGACTGTGAAACAGGTATTAAATTACAATCTATGTGTCATTAAACATATCTTACATTTAATTTGGTGAACACTTCAGAAACTGTTTCATTTTATTGAGTCTAAAATAGAATCAAAATGATAGTAAAAGAATGTTTGTCTTCCTCTTTCGTCACGGCTTCCAGATATCCAGATATTACTTTGTCACCAAGCTCTATCACAACAGTTCTGCTGCTTTGAACTGAAAATGAGCTATGGACTTTACGATGCACACACACAGACCCAGTCAGGTCACTGGCTCCATATTTAATAGACTGGTGATTTGGAGGTGTTTCTTTATGTAAATGAGCCTGTAGCTGTACAGTAGGTGGGATTTATTATTCACTGTGTACACTGTCATAGCAACTGAAAAGTCAGAGCCTGTCTAGTGCAGATGAGAGTTGGTACTCAAATACTGGATGACACAATATTCACCTTCCCAAAAGATCTTTATTGCCTGCAAGCAAGAGCCATCATCAGCAGTACACCGATATGACTAAAGAAAGTCAGTGACTCCTCAATTCTTATAGTCCCTTGAGATAATGTATACATTGACTGTTACAAAACAACAAGATGCACATGATCTCTCTCAAGATGTTTCTGACCTACCTCCACTTGGTCATGACTGTTTCTTGTCTTAAGGTACTTTGTTCTTACACATTCTCACAGGCTCCTACTCACTATATATTCCTACACACATATTCCTTTGTTTTGCAGATATATGGACATAACATATACACAGAAAGAGGCTTCAGCCTCCCATCAGGCCCTCTTCAATTACACAACAACTAACACATGGTTAATATCATGTGGGATACATAAGACACATCCTATAAAAAAGCATAAGCAGATGAGCAAAAGCATACTTATATTTAGAGAAAAACATGGTCATATAAGAAAAACATAATCATAAGGGAAAAACACATGCTTATCACAGGTTCTTCCCCAACAACACACATGTTTAATTAAAGGTAGGGTGTGTCATAAATCAGTCTCCTAATTCAAAGAGTGTATTAGTATATCCATCAGAACACTCAGTACATCTGCCCCTGACATTAGTCAAATATACACACTTAAAGGAGAGACACTCATGCATCAGAAATAAGGTACTAAAGCTTCAGAAACCAGTAACATCCCTGTGGGTGTCCCCTGGAAAATACCTTAAACATAAACATGTGTCAGGTTAGTGCTCCAAATGAAGCCGACAGGATGTGTAGGTGATTGCTGCATGTCTGTGACATATAAGGTACAGGTGATCAGAATCTTAATACAGTACCACACGCTCACAGTGAGAAGCTCTAGGAACAACAGCAAGCCATTTGTGGACTTTTTTTGCCCTGGGTTTCACCTCTCAGACTCCATACACCCTGCTCCATCCGCTGACAGGTGGAGGTTGTTGAGGCCACTTCCACTGCATGTTTGTTGAGTTAAAAATTCTCTGTTTTAATTTGCAGTTAATATTCTGCTTAAAAAGCTACAATGGAACATCAGTCAAAAAAAATTTTTTTGTAGTAAACGTAAATTCATTATGCCATATATAATTATGTATCAAGTCTCCATAAGTCAAACTGCATGTGATTTTAGGTAGGGTTAGTGCTAATACTTTACATAGCATGTTTCATTGTTTTGTTAGGCCTCAATTATTACGGAAAACAACCAATTTCACCATAACAGGTTGTTTGCTAGATTGATATGAATGTATATGAATACAGGACATAATGGTTGAAGAACCCCTCCAACTTCTGAAAGTGCATATCTTGCATGTGTGGTCTGTTTTATGGTAACATCTGTTATCCTTTATCATTGTTTATCATTTAGTATAAAATTATAGGCAGCAGGTTTATTCTTGTCATTGTTTTATAATGGGAGTTATTTTGTCCTCTCAGTCAGCAGAGCCTGAGGAGGAGGGGGAGCTGCTGATAGTTAAGGTGGAGGGAGCGATGGAGACCGGAACCACCAATCACAAGGTGCCAGGAGATGCTGACAACGTCACATCGCTCCCTGCTGCCTCAAAGGATACCAGCGACAGCCGGCAGGCCACGCACCGCAGCCAAACGGAGGTCAGTGGATCTGACATAGTCACCTTTGTTGTCGGCAGGACAGCCGAAACTGACAGCAGCGGCAGTGACACTACCCACAGTTCCCAGCTGGAGCTAACAGGAAGTGATGTCAGAGCAGGGGACAGTGAGCCACTGAACTCAGACGCTGACATGATGCCATACAGGGACGGTGTTCCAGCTTCCTGTGATGATGTAATGGACGGCAGGAAAGATAACAAGGCTGTGTTAGACACATCCAAGTCCTCCTATGAGGTGAATAACGAGGCTGTGTTAGACACATCCAAGTCCTCCTATGAGGTGATAGTCATTGATGGAGGGGGGACATCAGACAAGGAGGGGGAGGAGTGTGAGTGGTCAGATGTAGACCAGACAAAGAGAGAAACAGGCAGAAGAAGAGACAGACATGAAAAAACTACATCAGCAATGATTCAGTGTGAGGGGCTGGAATCAGCAGCACCCAGGTCAGTGCAGGTGAAGTCCTCTCTGCAGGCAGGTTCTGTTCTCCCTCTTAATGACACTCCAGGAACATCCAGTGGTGGAACTACCTCCAGTATCAACTCCTCCAGTGAAGCACACAGCGTGGCTCTGCACCGCCCTGTGAGCCACCACAAACCCTCCTCCAGCAGCTTCCACCTGGCTTTCTACCACGCTGTCACCATGGAGCGCCCATACGGCTGCACCAGCTGCACCAAGCGCTTCTTCCTGGAGTCTGACCTACAGAAGCACATTGCCAGGCACACCAGGGAGAAGCCCTACACCTGCCTGCTGTGCGGCAAGAGCTTCGTGTGCCAGAGCCAGCTGGACATTCACCGCAACGTCCACACCGGAGAGAGGCCCTTCAGCTGCTCGGTCTGCAACCGACGCTTCTCGCATCCCAGCAACCTCAAGAGGCACCAGAAGATCCAGCACTAAACACAAAGACCAGACCTCCCACAACACTGCTGGGGTTAAGTATTCCCTGAAGAAGACTGGGCAAGGCTTTTTTTACACAGTACTAACTGTTTCACTTTATAATCCTGAGGCTTATTTTTTAAGACTCTGATTTTTATTAGAAACAGGACGAGATGGAGGAAATGCAGAGCAGACTAAAAGAAAATGCAGTAATCAAAATCAAATGTGATGTGTGCAGCCTTAATGAATGACACACAGGGAGTAGCCTGTGAGAGAACTGAGAACACTCCTCTTCCTTCATGTTATTACTGTCCAACTCACCACAGCCGCGACACCGCTCCCTGTGTGCACCAGGTGCATGTCACCGAGCATTTTGACTCTTTCTGTAACATCCTGTCATGTCTGAATGAAGGAACATTTATGTAACAGACATCTACTGTATGTCTGACTGACAGGAAGCTATCACTCAAACAAATGAATGAAGACAGCAGTGTCTGAAAGGGGCTGTAGAGAGATATTTTCCTTTGATTTCATTTCCTACCATACCATACCATACCATACCATACCAGCTGAAAGGCAATACAAGAACATCAGGATAAAGTGAATATCATTACCATTAATCCCAGCTCGGATCCAGCAAGCTTTACTGGTAAGATATATATATACATAAATAGTGGCTTCAGGTGACTGATTGTTATTGTGGCAGCAGAACTTCAACAAAGAAAGTCATTGTTAATCTTTGTTGTGTATTTTAATGAGAGTGCTTCAGTGCACTGAGAACAATGGAATCAGGTGTTTGGCTTCCTTTTCAAAGATTTTAAAGATTTGAATGAGACAGATGAGTTTTCTCATCATATCATCACGTTTTGTTTTCTAATGAGATTTCCTGTTTCTCTGTTGTCTGTTTCACAGCTGTGATGATACCGTATGCTACATTTCTAAATAAATACAGCATGTGGACATGAATACTGTATGTGAGCAGTTGTAGTGTGCTCTCACTGTTGTATTCTGGTTTTCCACATGTTGTCGAAGCACAAAAGCATCATTGAGCTCTATGTAGACTGCTTTTACACTTTAGATCTTCTGTCACTCATCCTCTTAGATTCATCACATCATTTTAACCATTTAAATGTATCCTTTTAATCAGAGCTATGGGCTCACCAAAGGAGAGGGACATTTACACATAACTTTGTACTCATGTAGACATACTGTAGTGTAAATATGCCAATAAATCATATTTTCATTGTATGGTGTCATTTTGTGTATTATTACTATTTTAGTCACGTTGGAAGCTGTAGTGGGATGCAGTTCACTTCTGCAGTTGAAAAGAAGATTGACATAAAGTGAATTACTGACCTCCATGAAATGATTTGATTATATCTAGCATGTATATCAAACAAATCAACCCAATGACTCCTATCTGAAATAATAATTATTACTGTGTCAGAGCCTCGTGGGTTCTTTGTGTCAGCTAAACGCCTCCCTCCTCTTTCCAGGACCAGGGATGCCTGAAAAACATGAGCAGCCCTCAGAGCAAGGAGGAAAAGATGGATGAAGTGCAAGGTATCAGTCTGTTTTTCTGTCAAATCGTTTCCTGTGGTGGAAATACCATTCAGTCATTTCAACCTGCACCAAGAAACTTCAAAGTTTAATCATCACCAAACTATACATTCTCTGATGCTTCATATCAGAAGACAGAAAGGAGGCAACAACTGGTGACAAAACAATAGATTTCACTTTTAAAGAATTTTCTTATTGTCAATAAATTCCAGTAAAAGACTCAAAACAG
Source organism: Oplegnathus fasciatus (assembly GCA_003416845.1). NCBI lineage: Eukaryota > Metazoa > Chordata > Actinopteri > Centrarchiformes > Oplegnathidae > Oplegnathus > Oplegnathus fasciatus. The sequence goes on along the minus strand of NTHP01000877.1, from coordinate 42,253 downwards.
CCCATTGGTTCCTACTCTAAAACACCTGCTCACTGTAGTTTTTATCAAACAAACAGGAGGAAATGGTCCATCTGTTGCGGACTTTTTTCAGCAGCACATTAGTATTTGGGGCAGCAGGACGGTGTTTGTGTGACTGAGTCAAAATAAACTACAGCGTGTGTGTTTGTGGTGATGAAGGAACATGTCACCCAGTGCAACAGTGTGGCTCACTCGTGTTTTTAATGGAGCTCTATGGCTCAGAGGAAGAAGATATATCAGGCTGTGGTACACACACAGTACTTGTTAGGAGACACACTGACTGTTGGTTTGAGTCTGCACATGAGATTTGATGACGGTGACATATAGGAATACAGAATATATGATGTATATTATATAGCAGGATAAATCTACACCATCTTATAGGGATGTTTTCAGATTGATTTCTTACTGAACATTCAGCCATTAGTTCAGCTTTAGTTTAGATGAAAATCAGCCTTCAAAGACTTGAACCTTACTGTTCATACTGTGGGTCATCATCGCCATAAACATTTTTAAAATGTCATTATTATTATGTGGTAAATACAGTTATAAAAACATCCAAGGTTTCTGACTCATCTGCCAAACAGCAATGTGGGAAATTACCAAATTAACATAATCTGTTCAAAATGTCTATGTTTTTTTAGAAGTTTTATTTTTAGTTTTTTTTTTTTTATTTTACTTGTGCAGTGCCCATTCAAAACGTTCCTGTTCGGAACGGGCCGATTGCGTGGCCTCCGGTATTGCTGCTTGCAGCTTTCTCGAGAACCGCTCGTCCAAACTACAAACAACTTCACACTCGACACTGCACTTCCACACGCGCCAAGTGTGAAGTCGATCGGATGAGCGGTTGTCGAGATAATCGAAGGACAGACAGAGATTCCTTCCATTTGTAGTTAGATGACCCCATTTCTTTTGTATGGAAAACCTTATGTAGTGAACCATATGTAAAAAGAAAACTTTTTTGACTAATTCTGTTTTCTTTGTTGTCGGCTCATCAGGTGACATCCCAGAGGAACACATTCCCTCCCAAAAGCTGCTGGAATGGCAGGAGAGCAGCGAGACTGAAGATATGAAGCAGCCATCTTGTTCCACATACACACCTGAAACCGTAGCAGGACACTCATCATCAGCTGCCTCTAGTTTCCCCACTGTTTCTAAAAGGACTCAGTGTGATGTAGACCAGGCAAGTCCTGCGTCTAAGCTTGACATCATCGTGATCAACTCACTTCCCCGTGCAGCGGAGGACAACGGTGGTGGGGCGTTGTCGTCTAGACGAGGTGGAGATGATGGAGCTGAGGAGGTGACACCTCTCATTGGTCAGGGCCACACCAGTGTGAGGTCACGCTATCAGCCACTGCTGTGTATTCAGATCAATGAGCCACCCAGTGAAGTGATGTGTGAAGGTAATGCAGCCTACAGTAATCGCATTTCTGCCTTTAACAACCCCCCTGTTGCCATGGGGACAGTGGACTGCCAGCAACAGCAAACCCAGCGTTCTTGGTCTGGAATCCGGCAGATGGACAACGCCCACTTCTCCAGTCAAAACCACCTTTATCAAGCATCCAGCAGTCAGAACCAGGAGTCTGGGTCAGCACAGTCCCAGCAGCAGCAGCCCTGTCTCCCCTACGCCTGCACGTTCTGCTCACGCCGCTACGCCCACCAGTGCCAGCTGCGCATCCACGAGCGTGTCCACACGGGGGAGAAGCCGTACCAGTGCGTCCAGTGCGGGAAGAGCTTTGGCCAGGTCTGTAGCCTCAAGCGCCACCAGATGGTCCACACGGGGGAGAGGCCGTTCCCCTGCCCCCACTGCGGGAAGCAGTTCTCCACCTCCACCAACTTGAAGGTCCACCAGAGCGTCCACACCGGGGAGAAGAGGTTCCACTGCTCCAAATGTGGCAAGAACTTCTCTTTCCTCAGCAACCTCATCAGGCACCAGGCTCTGCACACCGCCAAGTAGAGCGAGTTACACTGGGATGGGTCTGCTTCGGGACAAATTAACACGAACACCTTCGAATGTGATGCAGTCAGGACAACACCATAACCATCCAAGGCTGTTTTATGACATTAAGCTGTTCAGGTGTTCATATTATTATGTCCACCCCCTGTGGATAGATGTCCTTAAACATTTGACATTTAGTGCCATTTGATGTATGTTGTCACTAATTACTGTATTGCTGGGAAATATTCATCCATGTTGGATTCAGTTTGGAAAATATTTGGAAAGTCTTGGATAGCATTCCTGGTCATTAAAAGAATTTCTGACACTTAACGTTAGTCTTCCTGTAGTGACTGAATCAGGTTTAGTTTAGAAAAGATTTGATGGAAATTAGTGATGTACTTCATCGTTTCTACTGGGCAGAGTGGCAGAAATTAGACCTGATTGTGACGTGTAGACATTTGAAGAAACTCAAACAGAACATCTCTGTCCTCATCAGTGCAGGTCGTGTCAACAGCTCTCTTTAATTTGAGGTCATTTAAATTTAACTTACATCTGCTCATCTAGTTGCTTACAGGCAAAACAAGCTTGATGAGTTGAACAGACTAACTGTGCACAAGCAGATTGTGAGTAGATAAAGTGATGCTGACGCCCAGTGAATTCATCACAGTACTTAAATATGGAGGATCATTTCACCCAGAAATCAAATTAAAGGGGGAACAACAAGAGACAACGGTGTATAAATTGCTGTTGTACTAAAAGGAAACGAAAAAAGGAAATTGGATACTGAAATGATAAATGGATGTTGTGCGATGGTAATTTGGAAAGTAAAATTGAAAAATGTGAAATGCAAAATTGAAATGCTTAAATATAAAGCTTAAATAGAAAACGTAATAAAAAATGGAATTGGGAAGTGAGTTTGAAGCAACAGAAACAAGCTGTGAACGAAACATTTACATATCATCACCTTTTAAGATATGTAACATGTTATCACACAGTTGCTTATTTCCACATCCAGCAGTTACAACATGATCATTCATTTGGTGTTTGTGTCACCAGATGAATGTAAGTCCAATATTCTCTCTCTTTTAGCTCTGTTTTTGGTCTCCACCACCTCCTGAGGGAAACATCTGTCTCTTTAGCTGCTGTATGCTCCGCTATGTTCACCAGCTAGTCTCTAACTGTGTCTGTCTGCTATTTGCTGCTGAGGAGGTAGTGTACGGTGGCTTTTTCCAGCTTTTTCACTGGAATGGAAAACAATGAGCTAAAAGACACTATAAAGCTCTGTAAAGTTGAAGGGGACTGCAGTTTTGTGATCATTTTCTGTCTGTTTTTCACATTGAGCAATTGCTTTCATATTACACAGTCATGCAATCCACTGTTAATATAAAAATATCAGTGCAGTTTTAAAAGTACTCTGGAGTTTTTAACTGGTTATGAATCAGTCTCAATTTAATACTGATGTCTCTATATGATCAACATAAGCAAACGAGACCAACAGCGACAAGACTGGCTATTTCTATTAGTTTCTAATAGTTATACTTAATGCCTGCCACTGGGTCGGATTTTTCCGCGAAATCAGATAAAAAGGCGCTGGGGTTTGCTCTGGCTGAGTTTGGGTTGCTTCAGCTGCTAGCTGAACGTCCGTCTCCGGAGCTGCCACCCGCTCTCCTCCTGGCGAAGTAATCTCCTTGCTGCGGGGAGTGAGGCGGAGGGAACATGTAACCTAACGTTAGGTGAAACACTACCGCCTTTGTCCACAGGGACCGCCAAAATCAACACAAAACGAAAAGTTCATTACAGCTGCTTTAAGTAGAAATTAGTAGTGGAAAAGGGAAAAAACATGTCAGAGGTAAAGCCAGAAAACTACAGTGTCAAACTGTCCAGACCATCCATGTTGTTGGGCTGTAACAAACCCGGGTCCTGGAAGTGTTGGACGCTGACCTGCCAGTGCCAGCTCGTGCGTCAGCCATTCATCGGCTCACAATCATTGAGCAGAGCCAACCAACCCCTCCATCTGAATAATGGGGTTTTTGTTGGTCAATGGCGCTTTCTGCTGCCTCAAGATAGCAATGCGCCAACAATGCGCCTGACCACACCTCATTTTAAGTCCAACACGCCCATGGTCGCACAGATCGGCTCAAGTACATTTGCTACTTACACAATGTGGGCGCTGTGTGTGAAAATGACAGCTGCATCGGTGGGAAACTAGCACTGACAGTTGCATTGCGTTGTGCACCGCTTTGCCCCAGGTGTAAGATAGGGCCCTTTGTGTCAGAACTTAGAGAGAAGGGAGTGAAAGTGGCTGAAGCTAAAAGGTTGATTTGTAAGGAGGGAGGTGAGAAACGGAGAGCCTCTCTTACTTCATTTTGAGAACATCTTACCGAAGAAAGTATTGCTGTGTATGTTCAGTTATTCAGTGAGAGAATGTATTCCGCCACCACTTAGATGTTTCAAGTGTCAGCGTATGGGTAGAAGGACAATGCAAAGAGAAAGGTGTGCACGGTATACGAAGGGAATCATGCATATGGAAAATGTAGTGGAAATGATAGAGTGAAGTGCTGCAACTGTGGAGGAGAACATAGTGCCACTTTTCAAGGCTGTGTTGATGAAGAAAGAGAATTTCCCACAGGAAGGAGAGCAAACACTCAACAATCATGTTCACAAAGGTGTAAAGTAAAGGAGGGGACTTTACTTGTAGATAGAGTTGACTTTGTTGCGTTTATCTGCAAAGTGGCTTATACAGCTCTCCAATAAGAAGATGGAAGGGCAAGAATTTATACAATTGTTTATGCAGCAAGGAACTATTTAGGGATCACAAGCACTGAGGGAGATAATATATGAATGCTCAATCCAATGAACTGTGATGATACCTTCTAAAGTAGTGATCTACACTACATCATAATGGTAATCTACATTCTTCAGTGGAATGCTAGAAGTTTAATTGCAAATGGTTAAGAGTTTTAAAAGTATGTTCATGAACTAGATGTTTTCCCAGATGCAATTTGTGTTCAAGAAACCTGGTTAAAACCACACTTTTAGACCAGACTTTATAATACCAGGATATACATCAGTGAGATGTGATAGAATCATTAAACAAGGTGGGGGATATGCAACATTTCTTAAGGAAGGCCTGTTAGGAAACTATCTTGTCCAAATAAATACGAATGTGTGGTTATTGAAATACGCAGATAAAAAGGCAATATCAAGCTGGTTAACTTTTATAATCCATGCCAGTCCCTAACTATGGAAATGTTCCATGAAATAGGAGGTGAGAATAGTAAAAGAGAAATATGGTGTGGAGTCTTTAATTCTCACAACAATTTAAGGAGAAGCAGTTATATAGATCAAAATGGACAAGTGATTGAAGACCTGATAGATGATATAGATTGTTCATTTGTTTGAATAGCGGAAGTGGTACAGGGATGAACATAGTAAGAAATGTCACAAGATTAGATCCTACACATAGTGAGTGCTCATTTAGCAAGATCTAGTGGATGGAAAGTTTCAAACATCTCCACAATTGGTAGTGATCACTTCCCAATGTTACGCTCTTTAAATATAAAGGCATTTACAGAAATGAGTAATTCTCACAGTAGACGGTGCTTTCCGAAAGCTAAATATAATGAATTTAAGGACTACTGCAGAATTAGGAAGGAGTATAAATATGGAAGGTAATTTAGATGAATGCACATATAAAATTACAATACAACATCAATGTATGTTCCAATAAAATAAGTGGTAAAAGGAAGGTTGTACCATGGTGGAATGATGAGTGTAGCAAGGCCACAAAAGAATGAAATCAAGCATTTAACGTGGTGAGAAAGAATTTAAATCAACATAATGTTATTGGTCATCAAAGAAAGAAAGCTAAGGTTAGAAATGTTATTAACAACATCAACATGGAGAATTGCATGGAGGCAATTTGGCCAAGCATAGGAGGGGAAATCCAATTAAAAGAGGTACAGTATGGACAATGTTAAAGAGAATGAGTGAGAAAAGAACATCTGTACAAATTGTGATCAAATATGTCTAGTGAATTTAAAATAGGAAGTGGAATTCCTCAAGGAAGTGTAATTAGCCCTGTCCTTTTCAATATTATGAGCCATATCACATTGTTGCGGCACTTCTCCTCCAAGCGAGCACACACTAGCCAGTCGTCCAGGTAATTGAGGATGTGAAGACCTTCCCGACGCAAGGGTCCCAGACTGCATCCATGCACCTTGTGAATGTACGGGGAGCTAGTGATATGCTGAATGGGAGGACACAGAACTCGAAGGTTCTGCCGTTGAAGGTGAACTGAGGTAATGCCTGTGTTCCTCCCATATTGGGACCTGAAAATATGCATCCTCTGGGTCGATCATGAATCAGATTAGACAGGGTTCAGAACAGAAGATTAAGACTATGTTTAGGCGCTATGAGAACAACTTGAATAAATGCTCTGTTAAGCTGATGAGTTGCCATTACATCTTAGACCAGAGAAACTATCAGTAGCGTATTGGGTTCGACTAAAAGGATGTGGAAAGGAACACCCCACCACTGAGGTTTTAAGTGAATGCTGGGAGTATACTAAGGGTAATGACGGGGTTTTTGGAATATAGATAAGATTGCAGAAAAGATGTAGTTTAACTCTGAAAGAGTTAAACTACAGTCCATCTGTAGTTTTAAGTAATGTTACCCCATGGATTCTCCCAGATCCATATGTTAATTTACAGCTCCCAAAAGAAAAGAAGAACTGGTCAGTAACAGATAACATTCATCATAGTGTTGAATATCATGTTCAAAGACAATTCTATAGATTTTCGACAATATATACAGATGGTTCAAAGAATCCTGATGATGGGCATGTGGGAATTGGTATCTACAATTTAAGGTTAATATGTATCACAAACTGACTGATAAATTGTCAATATATTCAGCAGAAATCATTGCAATCATTTACAGTGGATAAAGCGAGTTCAGCCATTAAAAACAGTCACTTGCTTAGATTTAGCAGCAGTTCTCAGAGGTTTGTCATTAAGGCAAACGGTCAGAGAAGATTTAATGATAGAAATTCACATTATGCTTTTAGGATTACAAAGGATGAACGTAGATGTGCAGTTTTGTTGGGTCCCTGCTCATGGGTATTAACGGTAATGAACGAGCAGATAAATTGGCAAAGAAGGCTCTTAAAGAATATGACAACAAAGTGATAAAAGTAGCTTATGGTAGGGGAGAGGCAAAATAATTAATTAAAACAGCCATAGTTAATGCCTGGCAGAAGGAATGGGATACAGACAATAAAGGGAGACGTTATTGTAATATACAGAAGTCAGTTCATGTTAAACAGTTTAAAGGAGGATATCGTAACCACAGAGAGGAGGTAATCATTACACGATTAAGGTTCGGGCTTACAGGTTTTCACTCCATGTTATATATAATATATAATAATCAAATCTGTGTCAGTGGTGTAACAATCTGGAAGATAGAGGACACATTATCATATATTGTGGTAAATATAATACAGAGAGGGAGACATTAAGAAATATAGGCTAGTACATGAGACAGGGCAGGAATGGAGTTTAAAATCACTACTGAGCACAGGACAGGACTTCAGGGAAATCAGAAGGGGCTTGGTAGGTTAGCCTGTATAATACAGGCAGGATTAGGAAATAGGGTGTGATTTTTTGTTTTGTTTGTTCTTCTATAGACCAATCAGCCGTGAATCTACACACTCTGATGCAGTAGGTGGCGGTATGTACCTTTAAAGTTGGTTTGCGATCTGCTAATAAAGACAAAGAAGAAGAAAGAAGAAGACATCTTGGCACTTTGATCGCAGGAAGTAATCTTTACAATTTTCAATAAAGGTTATCAAGAATGTCAATGTTTCTCAATACGATTTGGGAAGCAACATACAAAAGATCAAAACAAGGCGTATGTTGGCAATATAAAAGCTTTGAATGATATATTAAATATACCTTTTCCAAGCAATGAGGATAAAGAGAGGTTACACTCAAAAATTAGATCTTTTTTTCCATACAAAGGCGAAAGGAGCTTTAATAAGATCTTGAGCCAGATGGTTAGAACATGGAGAAAAAAATTCCTCTTTCTTTTTTAATCTGGAGAAAAGAAGTGGTGAGGCAAGGAAATTTTCTACATTATATATTGATAACACTCTTTCTAAGAATGAGAAGGCTATCTCCTCATTTATCTCTAATTTTTATCAAAAGTTACAGACGTCCTCCTTTGACCCTCATGCTTGTCGTACTTTTTTTGACAAAGTAAAGTCTTTTATCCCAAAAATCTCTAAAAAACTAAAATCTATTATTACAAAAATGCCACTGAACAAAAGTCCGGGTCCAGATGGATTGCCTTATGAATTCTATATAACCTTTTGGGAGGATTTAAAACACATGTTATTGGAAGTCTTTGTAGACTGTGCCAAGAATAATGAGTTAACTGTGTCTATAAAGCAAGGCTAATTATCTCTCATTCTTAAACCAAACAAAGATCTTCTATATCTTGATAATTGGCGACCTATAACCTTGCTTAATTCGGACTACAAATTACTTGCTGCACTGTATGCTAAAAGATTAAAATTATGTTTAGGGGAAATTATTTCTACAACATAGTCGGGTTTTATGAAAGGTAGGCACATTTCTAATAATGTCCGACTGGTTTTAGACATCTTAGATTACCCAGAATTATTTGATGACAAGTCATTGATCTTGTTTTTGGACTTTCACAAAGCTTTTGATACTATTGAACACTCCTTTATTTTTAAGGCTTTACCATGTTTTGGGATTGAAGAGAACTTCAGGAATATCATAAATACACTCTATACTAACATTAATAGTTGTGTATCCTTAGCACACGGCACTTCTCTTCGTTTTGACATCAAACGTAGACAAGGGTGCCCTATTTCGCCGTTTCTGTTTTTAATTGCAGCTGAACTCCTTAATTTGTTTATTGTCAATTGTGTAAATGTAGAAGGCATTAAGATAGGTGACAATGTTCTAACCATTAGCCAGCTGGCTGATGATACCTACTTGTTCCTTCAAAACGAGCTTCAGGTACCCATTATTATAGATACCTTAAAAATATTTTCACTTGCATCTGGCCTCACTATTAATAAAGATAAGTATGAAATAATGATCCAGCTTTATCTTTATATGTTGATAAGAAAACGTGTGCAGCTGTTGACTCACTCTTCAAATTCATTTGGAGTATATAAAGAGGAAAACACGTATTAGACAATATTCAGAGGGAGGTTTTAATGTTTTAGATTTTCAAACTATTAATAGTATATTTAAGATTAATTGGCTGAAACATTGTTTAGTTCATAAAAATTACCCTTGGCTTTTTATTCCCAACTTTGTGTTTGATCAGTGTGGTGGATTGAGGTTCTTGCTTTCCTGTCATTTTATTTCTGGTAAACCACCTGTTAAACTTGCCAACTTCCATAAACAAGCTCTTGATCATGGAACATTGCTTTCAAGAACAACTTCACACACGTGTATCTTATGGAACAATCAACATGTTGTATACAAAAATAAGACCCCATTTTTGAAGGACTGGTATGGCCGAGGTATTGTGTTTATTTGTGAACTTCTAAATGATTCGGTGGATCTAGCTACCTATGAAGAATTTATCCAACAGAGAGGATTAGACATTTCTCACTCTCAGCATTCCAGAGTCCTTAAAAGTGTATCCACTAAATTGTTGTCTCTCATTAAAGCGTCCTTATTATATGAGCCTTTTTCAGGGGTGGTTCCTAGACTGTGGGTCGGTGGAAAGGTCCTCAAGGAACATTTTTGTAATAATGCTTATATCAGAAGTGTATATATTTCTATTCAAAGTCAGTGTCCCATCTCCGTTCATCGTTGGAAAGTGATGTTTCCTAACATTAGCAGGAATGTTTGGACTGAATTTAACAGATTTTTTATCCCTAATAAAGTTAAAGAAATTCATATTAAGATTTTGCACAGATACTATCCGTGCAATGAATTAATTCACACTTTTCGACCTGATGTTTTCCCTTTGTGTTCCTTCTGCAAAAAGGAGGTTGAGTCTTCACTTATTTTATGTCTGTACTCACTCAAGTAACTTTTGGACTCAAATATCTTTATTGATCTGGGAGACTCACAAGGTCTTGGTCCCTACAACAGAAGGTATGGTCTTATTTTTGAATGCGGAAGAACAACAATGAAGTTAATAACGTGATAAAATTGGCAAATATCATATTCACAAGGCCAGACTTCTTCAGTTTCTTCCTAACAAAAATTTGTTTTATGTTGAACTTCAGACATTCTATGATTCTGTATGTAAGGTATTTAAAAAACAAAAAGCTTTGAAGACATCTCATATCTTGAAGAACATTATGGACATAACTGCAAGATTTTATTTGGTTTGCAATTATTTTGCTTTGTCTTTATGTATATTTTTGCATTGTACGGTCTCATTTCTGCTTGTGTTTTTCATTTTGTCTTGTTTTTTCCCCAGTGCTCCCTGAACTGTTGTTTGTATTGTAATGTTGCTGTTATTAATAAAGTTTTAAAAAACTAAAATAAAAAAAAACTTTGATAGCAGGAAGTACGCGAAGAGGAATGAGAGGAAGCAGCTTTGTTAGCATACCGTTGTTAGCTGAAGTAGTTGAGACAAGAGACGTGAGAAGAGGTTGAAGCAAGACTCCTTTGCTCCAGTCAACTCAGCGGTACGAAACAGTTTTCTTGGACTTATGTTGTCCGTGTCGTTTAAAAAAACCTGACCTTTCATCGGGTGTTTTACAGTAAAAGCGGTTATCATTTCACCTTCAATACATGAACAGACATCACGAGCTAAACTGTCAAGTGAAAAAAAGAGAACAAGACTGGTTTCACGTTGTAGTTGCGTCCAAACTTAAACTGACAGCTGACTGAAGAGGATAGGTATAGTGCACATTAAAAGGAGAGCATGACGTTACATTTTGTTTACGGCTTGAAGAACCGAAAGCCATTCAAAGGAACCGAGTCCACCCGAACAGCTTACAGTCCACTTTAGACCTAGCCTATTCTCAGCTGATGTTAGCCTAAAAAGACTTTACTATTACTTTATTAATTACTACTAAGTACCAAGCCTGAATAGTAATTAATGTTGAAATCCTGTGATATAAGCTATACACTGAAACACTGACTGAGATCTGATCAGAAGAATAGCTATGAAATTTAAAGCAAATATTTGTCATTGACAATTCATTTCTGATGGTATGTCCTACATATTCTTTTACATATCTAGTTATTTTTAAATAGTTTTATTAACTTAAGACGAGAATTATCAGAATGTCCTATTAATTTAGCAATAGGAAACATCGTGTATGTCCCAGACAACAACTGAACTAATAAGATTATTTTATTAATAAACAGGCATAGGGAGACTTTTATTCCTGTCCCGATCATTAACGTCCAAGCATTTCTGGCCAGAACGAGGAGACTTGGATTGTTTCTGGACTGGCTGGCTGGCACTGTGTCTTCATATTCACTGCCACAAAAACTCGCCTTCATACATTCCACACCACTTTCACTGAGCCTCTCCACCCGGCGTTCACTGTTTATGTTGGATCTCTGACCCTGCCAGTGCAGTGAAGCTGAGAATGGATAGTGTGAGTATTTCTGGTTGTCTCATAGCATCACACAACAAGTTGGTATCACTGGAAAAACAACTAAGTTTTTATTGCCTTTCTGGATTCCAGGCTAAGTCAAGCTTCACACCGGAGGTGATAACAGAAAGAATAGGCATTTCATACAGGTAAGAAATGTCATTATTTCTCCTGGTTTGATGGTTACCAAACACTGTCGTTTTTTTCAGTTGAGTTATTGTGTGCCTCAGCTGTTTTGTTGGAACATAGACTCAACACTGTAGGTCAAGTCCTACTAGGCTCCATGAAAATACTGAAGCTGTGTCCCAAATCCATACTACTTACTAACTGTATACTAGGGGTGTAACAGTACAAAAAATTCACGGTTCGGTATGTACCTTGTATGGGGTCACAGTTTGGTACATTTTCGGTACAGCAGGGAAAACAAAAAAAATTTGAAAATAACATTTTTGTCATTTATTCTGAAGAATATAAACATTCAACAGTGGCTCATTGGCCATAAGTCTTACTGTTAACAGTTAAGGCACTCAAATACTAGCATATTGTTAATAAGAAAAAATAAATAACAAAAATAAACAGGCTAACACAAATCAGTCAGTCAGTAATCCTCAATCGCAAGACTGACCTGGTGATAATTCCTGAACAACTGCAGCTTACACTGGTTTATACAGGGCAGCACAACGGACTGACTAAAATGCACACATGAAGGCACATTATAGCGGGGCTCAAGTACTTTAACCATATGCTTAAATTCTGTATTCTCTAAGACAAAGTATTAGTTATTACTTTGGCGCGGTCTGAATCTGCAGTGAGAGGCTGCCTGAATGCTGTGGGGAGAAGGACTCGCCTTCCAGTCTGTTGATATATCGTTCCGTTCATCCACTCATTCTGGTGATGCCGCCAAAACTTTCTGGGTAAAACTTGCACTTTAGAATTTCTGTTCCACACATGTGGGTAGAAGACATAAATATTTTGACAGTAGTTGTTTGGGTCACATGTCGTACCGAACTGAGGTAGTCGCATACAAAATCGAATGTCCTGTACCGAACGATTCGGGACGAATACACGTACTGTTACACCTCTACTGTATACAGTATATACTAAATACTAATCTTTATTGTATAGTATACTGTTTGTCAGTTAGTATGTAAGTTGTAATCTCGAAGATTTTCATTTTGTTGTCTTTCATAGCACCTATGGCAATAATCGGTAATTGCAGGTGTGTTCTTGGACCTCACTTCAGTTTCAGTTTCCTCGTCTGTAGTCATCGATCTTTCCTTTGTTTGTTCGGCCATAGCAACCGTTTACTCACAACACTAGTAGAGACCGGAAAAAACAGTACACCGCTTCACACACAGGTGAGTTGAAGAGCGAGTCTGTTGTGTTAAAAGCCTTGTTAAAATCCGAACTGTGCGCTGCTTGTGATTTTTCCGGGAAAGTCGCTGCCAACACCCGGGTCGTAATACTGCAAATGCTGCAGGCTTTCATCAGTGGGCCATAGGCTCAATCACCATTGTGTTGCATCATTCACATGATAAAGCTTTATGTTATAAATTCATGAGGCTATTACTTAAAGATCACCTCTCCGTGTGGTTACAGAAGAGCAGAGGGGCAGAATTGCTTGTTGACCAGCACAGAGAAATGCACTTCTGGTGTGAACAGCCAGGCTGCTGCTCGCCCGAGAATTGTCATATCGCGGGCACGGTGCGTCCACCTCCTGTGTGTTCCTGGCGAATTTCTCCTGGAGCCAGGAGAGCAGACGGAAATTTGTATGCTATGGCACGCGGGGAGAAAAGAGTGAAACGAAACTAAGTAATTTCTCTTTCTATGGTCTCGGGAACGGCAGCGATTTGAGACACATGCTGTACCTGGCTAGTTCGGCACGTCCCTCCCCAGAAGTTGGCCAGGATCAGCCCGGTGGAGCCAGGTACCGCAGATGCTTGGCAAGGCCACCGTCATGTTCAGCATTGAAAAGTACCGGCTGTGGGCATGATTTTGAGTTGATTTGGTGCTCGGAAATATTTTTAAATCACTTTTTAAAGAATGAAAGGGAGAAAGGAAGAAGTCAAGGATTATCCTTTTGCTCAATATCTCCAGAACCGCTGGGAGTTGAGACACCAGCCTTGGCTTCTTGGCTCTGCACAATTAAAACCAAAATAGGGGATATTGTATTCTTTTTTGCCACTAGCTCTTCCATGATCGTTAGCTGAAAGTGGCGTGTGAGTGTAGTGGGGGACTCCCCCGCCCCCTGCGTGCGCCGAACACACCTGCACGAACATATCGGCAATCGCCGATTGTCAGGCTGACGGTGGCCGGTTGGAAAATTTAAACATATCGCCCAACCGTAGCTGTAAGTCAGTGTAAGCAGCCTTTTGCAGATAGATAATACAAGTACATTTCCAATTACAATCGGCACTATCCAATCAATCAAGTTTATTTGTCACATGTAATCATATAAGGTACAATCACAGATGCCTTTTAATTCTTGGCACTTTTTTTTATGTTGGGAAATTTTTATTTGTAAAATAAATATTTTTATGAGAAAATGCTTGAATTAAAGGTTGAAAGATTAATGGTAGAAGTTATGGTTATATTTTCTGGTAAGTTAACCAAAGGATTAATCGACTAAAATAATCGTTAGATTAATCGACTAATCGAAAAAATAATCGATAGATTAATTGATAAAAAAATAATTGTTAGTAGCAGCCTTACTTCGAGCAGGAGCGGGTGGTGCTGCGTTTACTTCTACCCGAGGTTTTCCTTCTCAGGCTACATACAGTCTGACCTACCTTTTTGGTGGAGGTTGTTGGCACTGGATGGAGCCTGAAGGAAATACCTGCAGACACTATTCAGGGAGGAAAAAGTACTTCTAAAAAAAAAGGTACTAAAAATATATAATTGATCTTTAGTTACAAGACATCTAAATAGAACATCAAAAACAAACCTACATCCTTGACCTGTTGTGTCCTCCAACGGCATGTGTTGGCCGCATATGTTTGTTATGCATGTTTGTTATGCATGTTTGTTATGAAATGTGAACTTTCAAGAAGGCGTTCGCTAAAATGAGATGCAGTACACAGTGAGTTATAGAAGTCAGTATAAATAGTTATGATCTTGAAAGAGAGAATGACAACTTGCAGCAGTTCGGAGGCTAAATGGTAAATGATATAAAATTGTATGAGCCAGACTGTGGTAGTTTTGTATAGAAGATTAGTAAAATCTACATGAAAGCATTTTCTGATCGAGTTTTCATTGGAAGCCAAGGTGGTGGGTCATGAGAGACTTTAAACTCTCCAGCTCTTAGTCACTAACAATGTTTCCATTCCTTACTTTGGATCAGTGTAGGAGGCTAACAAGTGACAGCATGGACCGTCTGAGCCAATAATCTTCAGGGGGCGCAGAGATGATTTTTGTGTTTGTATTCTCATAACAACAATAAGACCAGTACATCAAAAACATACAACATGGGCCTCATTTTTGTAGTTAAAAAGAAGTCAGATGAGGCAAGAAACATGAGCAGTCACATGATCATACAGGTTTTAAAAATTCCTAGGTCAGACAAACGTATTTGGAAGAGAAACGAAGGTGAATGGTAACATTTTTATTCAAACTGTCTGTTGTAAGCATCCTCCATCACAGTTTACAGACCGACTTCCTGGTTCAACTTTGACCCTCCATACTTCGTATACTCAGTTGTGCGCACACAGTTTTCCGGTCCAGTGAAGGATTATTATAAACATTTTACATGCACTCACTTTCAGTTTTACCTGCAAATAAAGTGGTTTACATAATCTGGTTTAACTGTTGGCTTATGTAAAACCTGTTTGATTGTCTAAATGCTTATTTCTTTAATTTGTCATAGTAATGTCTCCGTGTCCCCAGATCTCAGCAATAACTTTGGGGAGAACAATGTTCTAACTGATAGGAATGAAGGCCAAAACGATGAAAATAAGACCCAAATAATCTGTATTTTCCTTAAAACCATACTATGTTGTACAGGTTCAAGTTCCCCGGTTCAGGTCTGTTCCAGTGTTGTTTGACTGGGCTGGTGTTTAATGTGACTCACGAGGGGGAGGTCATGTACAAGACTTTGATCTGGGATAACATGCGTCTCCAGCCGGCTTGCAAGGTGTCTGGAGGACCGCTGTTCAGCATTAAGTGTCCTCAGGAGTCTATCTGTCAGCTACACCTCCCACACTGTGAACCTGAACCTGGTGAGAACACAACTATGCCCTGTGATCACCCATTAAAGCAACAGAAAATAGTATTTTCTTTTTTCTATTTACCTAAAGTCTGCAGTAGTACTTTGACATGGAAATAACATGAAACTGTATTGGGGCAAATGTAGTGAAACACATTTTGCCTCTACGTATTCACAGCACTGGTCTCCGAAAGCCTCTCTGTTGTCCAGATTACTGACGATAGCATGAGCATCATACAGCCGACGGAGATTACTGAAACCCACGTGGTCGTGGACACCCCTCACCTCTCTGCCTTTGGTATCGTATGGGATCTCATCAAGAGGTTTATGAATTTCATGACGAAACCAGTAAGTGGCCAAATCCTGCTGTTCCTGCAACCACCATACAGAGGGGGAACCCTTATCCTCAGTGTGATTCTGCTACCGAGCAACGTACCTCTGCAGGAGGTAAAACCCTCTGTCACACCATAGTTTACCATTAGTCCAAACTCTTTTTTTAAATTTTAATCACCTCCAAGTCATGAAAGTGGCCTCTTTTATACACTTTTATATTCAAATAAACAGATCATTGGTGTATACAGTATGTCATCACCACAAAAGTGTGCAGTTTCTGCTTATTACCCCATTAGGCCCTCTTGTGGCGAGTCACTGTATTGTCCTCATATCAAGAATATGAAACTGAACAGATTTATATCTTTTTGAATTAGACAGTTAGGTCTTAAAACCCTATAACTAAATGTTCTGATATCACTGAAGGTAAAAGCGCAATATGAAAATTGTGAGTACATCCAGGCCCCATCCTGCTGTCTTCTCCACAAAGACCAACATTACAGCCTCCACAGTGACCCAGAGGGCTATAAAATACAGCCTCCAGTGAGTATGAGTATCAGACCCAACTTCTGCAGTCCAGAGTCCAAATGCAGTCAATCAGCAACATATTTTAAAATGACATGTTTCCATTTCATTTCAGCGTGCACATTTTTTTCAAAATTACGGACCAAATTACCACGCCTCGTTGGAAATCGTCCTGACGACGAGCACAGAGGAAGTGACTCTTATGGTGCGAGATCCAGACAGGACACAAGTTTGGGAGTATGGCCTTCATCTGCCTGGTAAAGACAGCATCACTCAGTCTACAGTAGAGGTTTTCAAACTGTGAGATGGACCTCCCCGGCGGGCATGGGAGAGTTGAAGGGGAGGCGAAGGGGGAGAGATGTGAGACAGACACTGTGTGAGGCATATTGCACAATTTGAGTCACAATTTCGTACTCCTTCTCTGAGTCATAACTCAGTCAAATCTGAATACACAGACATGATACACATAATTTTAGATTCAGTGTGACTCACACTTCCAGAGGATATCTGCTTAGAAATCATAGAAGACAGAAGATGCTCCTTATAACTCAAATCCTTGCCTGAGGATCATCACGTTTTTAAGTTTTCTTCAGTATCAAAGTAATCCAGTGATAGTTGTCTGTACATCCATGGGTACACTGCAAACAGGAACTTTTAACAGCTAACTTGGCATACTTTTAATGCTGCCAATTAGCCAAAATTGAAACAAATATAGCCTAAAGAAACAGGGCTCAAGTTGTATCCCACAGTTAACTCCCTGACTTTATGGCAACATTATACTTACTGTTAAAGTTGTAATCTCGAAGATTTTCATTTTGTTGTCTTTCGCAGCACCTATGGCAATAATCGGTAATTGCAGGTGTGTTTTTGGACCTCATTTAAGTTTCAGTTTCCTCATCTGTCGTCATCGATCTTTGTTTGTTCGACCATAGTAACTGGTTACTCACAACGGAAAAAACAGTACGCCGCTTCACACACAGATGAGTTGAAGAGCGAGTCTGTTGTGTTAAAAGCCTTGTTAAAAGCCAAACTGTGCGCCACTTGTGATTTTTCCGGAAAAGTCCCTCTCGACACCCGGGTCATAATACTGCAAATGCTGCAGGCTTTCATCAGTGGCCATAGGCTCAATCACCATTGTGTTGCATCATTCGGCGATAAATAGCAACTTAACAGACGTTTATTTAAATGAAAATCTTCCAGATTATATCTTTAACATCCCCGTAGCATTATGGGAACAGTAGTTCCAAAACCTAGAGCATGCTTAGTAAGAAAGACAAATAAATAGTTGGAGTGACAAAATACATTAATGTTGATAGTGCAGCAAAACTTTACTAAGGGTCAGAGTGTCCCATCAGCATGGCTCTTATATTCTTCAAACACTGATACCCTCCTCTATCAATTCATATACAGATATTTGCAGACCTGTGGGATATAGGCAAAAAATTAAAAAAAAAAACTATTTTAAACTGCAGGGGTGGAGGGGGAGTTTTGGGGATCGCAGTTATCTCAATTTTGTCTGAGGGGTGGCCCACAGTGTTTGACTTTGAAAACCCCAGGTCTGTAGAATAGAACAGTGTGCAGCCATACACATACAGTGGCTTCATAAAGTATTCAGCATATATTGTTCAGTAATGTATTTTTGATTTTTAACACATTTACAAAACATTTTTTGATTTGTCATCATGGATTATTTTGTGTAGTATGAATAAATGTAATCTATTTTAAATTAAATCTATAGCACAATAAAGTGTGCAAAAAGTGGGGTCTGTCTGAATACTTTCTGAAGCCATTTATTGATTCATCTGATGGACCCTCATGTTTGCTCTGTATCCTGTATCTCTGTATGTTTTTCTTATTGTCAACAAATCCCATGAAAAAAACAGTAATGAATGTTGGTTTTGGTCTCATCCTGACGAGGAACTGCACGACGGACAACCTCTCAGTTACATGTGTCTGACTTTCTTCATTCAGTTCACTATGTCCCTTCCTGAACTTTCTAAAGTTCACATGCCAATGGTCTCTGTCTGAGGCAGTTTCCGCAACCTTGTGCCCACTCGCTTCTCTACACTAGTCACTTCCACCCTAGCTCTTTCTCCTCACAAATGGTAAATGATGCTACAGATACACTCTACTCTACACTAAGCTCTTGTCTGGACAATCTCTGCCCTCTGTCCATTAGACCTGCTTGGACTATTCCATCCCAGCCATGCCTATCCGATGTTCTTCACAAGCTGCGAACCTGTCTCAGAGCTGGTAAGAGAAAATGGTGTAAATCTAGAGATCCTACCAAACTCTTCATCATCCTTTGCCTACAGCTTAACTGCTGCAAAAACTGCTTTTTACCATGACAAGGTCAGCTGTGCTACAGACACTAGGAAATTATTTTCCACCTGCAAAAGTCTCCTCTACCCCATGCCTCCTCCACCCAACTGCATTGCATTTCCCCTGATTAAGAGTGCGTGACTTACTGCTCCTCTCCCTCTCCCTAAGGAAGATGGCTCCAAACTTATGCGCTCGGGTCGTTCTATCACTTGTCCTCTGGATCCTGTTCCCTCTAAGCTATTTCATCTCACCCACAGTCATGCTTGTGGTCACGCACATGACATTCTCTGGCTTTGGGTACATTCCCCACAACGTTTAAGCAGGTCCAAGTTACTCCATTGTTGAAAAAGCCAACCCTAAGTCCATCTCAAGTTGAAAACTACAAGAAACCCTGCGCTCAGCGAGAAGGGATGCCTAGTCATCAGTTCTCATTTTGTTGGACCTCTTGTCAGCCTTTGACATGTTGAACCACCAAATCCTCCTGTCCACCGAACTAGGCACCTCTAGTACAGTACTACAGAAGAAAATAGATTGGAAGCGTAATGATATTCTTCGGGTGGCAGTTATGCGCGTGTAGCACGAGTGAAACGTGAGCTGATCTGTGGCCTGTGTAAACAGCTGGATTGATTAAAATAGAAGCTCGACTGAAAAACACGGCTAAAACGTTTTCTGTCTAGACACAGCATTACACATCGTTGTTTTTGTGTTTTTCATGGGATTTGTTGATGATAATTTACATATAGAGTATCACCAGCCTTATCCTTTAAGGTCATGGAAGGGCCAGAATTAAGTTTTGGAAATTCTCTAATTACTTGCTAGTCTCGGTTTAAATATGGCCACTGATTGTTATATCTAATAATATTTCCAGCTTCATCTTCACCTGCTTCTCCAGATGAAGATCAGCCAAGGATGGGGAACAACACCTCAGCAGAGGAGAAGCAATGAAGGGCTCTATCACACTTTATTGACTGAGTGCCTGATCCTTTTCTAAACAAGCTGCTGGCTGAACTAATGCGATGCTGGGTTTTAAATGATGCTGAGAGTTTGGCAGCCAGAGTCAAACGCAGGGCACACATACTGCGAAAAAAGGAGCAGAAGCAAGTTTGAACATGGTTACATCCGTTCTATCAATGCTCCATTCATTGGAAAAGAGCCCGGCTTAATCTGAAGCAAAAATCTGTGGAGTGATGATCATATGCTGCCATGATATTCATCATCATTTAAAACCCATGCCAATGAAGTGAAAGTTAAGAATCAGAAGTTAATGAAGCTTTTAATGAATCTTAAGATGTAAATGAACAGTTGCTACATCCTGTTCAGAAGAACAGAGAAATTATATCAGGTGTGCCAAACACTATAAAGATAGAATCTCCCTCCTGTGGTGACATGGCTTAAATTTAAGTACTAAAATGATCCTCATTGGCCTTAAAGGAGCAAATGTCATGAATTAGATGTTGAGGAAGTGAACTGTACTGGATACACTTACAGCACCATGGAGACCGGCAGTGTGAATGACACTGGATTTAATCTTTTTTTCAAAATGTTTTTGAACATACTTGTCATTAGGTATAATCTCAACGAGTGACAGAGGCACATACAGTACAGTTCTAAAACGTTCCTTATCAAGTGTCTTTTTTATGTATATATTATTTTTTTTATTTCAGAATGCATTGTTGTTACATCCACAGGCAATACAAATGGATATTAAAAATATATATAAAAAAATATCTAAAAGTATCTTGTACCACAGATATAGTCTCTCAGCCTTATTTTCATTTAGATTGACAGCTATGAGCCATAACAAAATTATATACACCCAGAGTGGGAGCGATAAAGGAAAAAAAAATATATATATATATATAAATAAAAATGCTTGTAGCAGTTTGGCTTCACACAGTTGCATAGATATGTTACAGTGAGATATTTTGACACCAAAAAGAATAAAATAAGATAAAATAAATAAAAGATTATGGATGTTCCTTCAATTCATTATCTTAACAAAATCAGGTCTCAGAGGTTAGACATACTGCACTCATTCTTCCCAGTGTTGTATGAAGATGTCCATCTTTAAGTTTAAAGAGAAAGTAACCTTTTCCATCATGTAAATCTACATTGTCACATCTATCCAGTTATTTAGGACCAACATGCATCATCCATCTTTTGGTCAGAGCCTTTTTCTCTGCTGCCAGCAATATACCCATTAAATATTTGTCAAGACCTTTTGCTTCTGGGGAGATATAGCCTAAATATATGGCTTTGAAATCTAATGGTATGTGTGTGTGTTAAAGATGGTATTGCCTTACGTATTTCTTTCCAGTAATTCTGTATGTTTTGGCATTCCCAGAAAACATGGTAGTGATTCGTGGCTTGACAGCCACAATTCCTCCAACACTGAGGATTGCCATTATCATAGTGTGACTTCATAAGGGGAGTGATAAAAAAAATTGGAACTACATTTTTCCAGCAACATTCTGTCCATGCATGTGATTTTGTGCTTTTCCATTGAATTACGCAGATATCTTGCCATTCTTTGTCTGTTATTGTCAGGTCCCCTTGCTTCTCCCATCTGTCCTTTTATATATTTTGTCAAGTAAGCTGATTGTGGAGACTCTTATACAGTCGGGAGATGACCCCTCTTTTAATATCTGATTTGCATTTATGAATAGTTGGATAAAGGCTTTACTGACTTCTCTGGAATTTTTCTTTTTGATTTTTTGGTTGTAGTAATTTCTTAATTGGAGATATCTGTAAAAATCTTGCTTTTCTCACGAAAAAGTCTCTCTTCAAGTTTGAAAACACAATGTTCTTTCTGTATAATGCCACACAGGGATGTGATACCTTTTTTTTTTTAATTCAAAATTTAAGTCTATCATCTAGTTTATTTGGTGTTAAATCCGAATCATATGCACACCAACTCACAATTTTAATATCTTCTTCCAATTTGTGTTCTTTTATAACTGCTCTCCACACCTTCAAAACGGATTTTACCCATGGATTTTCCAGGCTATCTATGTATCTTTGCAAGTTTTTATCTGATAGTACAGCCTGTATCAGATCAAAATACAGACTGTACTATCACATATGAACATCAGATATCATTCTACATTCAATTTCTTTATATTGTGCTTCGTAAGATGGGTTATACCAACACAATAATGCTCTGATCTGTGCGGAGATATTGTAATTTTTCAAAGATGGTAAACCCCAGCCTCCTCTTTCTTTTTTGTTGCTGTAATGTTTTATATTGTACTTGAGGTCTTTCCCCTGCCATATAAATCTCCATGTCATTTTGTCCCATTCTGTGAATTGGATTCACAGAAAAAAAAAAACGGTTTTATTATTATACTTGAGTAATGAGTGTCCTTCTGTTTGAAGAGTTTTTAACTCCTTTTGGATGAATTGGTTTCACATAGTCCTTGGAGTTATCTAAACTGGGGATTATATGTGTTTTGGGAATAAATGGAATAACTGATTGAAAAATTAGATATGGTCAGTGTTTCTATCATATTGGTATTCTGTCATATCAATTGAACCTCCAGTGCTGACAGTGATAGTGCCCTGCTCATGAGAACTTGTACTAATTACAGTGTGGAACCTGTTGTTTCTCATTTGTTATATTTAATTTTTATTTAAAACAGATTAAGGCAAGACGGGCAGTTTAGTCCACTTAAAGTCAGATGATACAGATTTACAAGTGTGAGCAGCAGCCATAGCCGGAGTAAATGAACATCCCCTGTGACCTAAAGTAAGAGATCCAAATGTAAGTTAGACTTTTAAATTAAATGGATTTCTGTTCTTTTTCACTGTCAAGCCATTAACATTTCTGTTGTCTTCAGCTACATCTCTAATACAGTACAACAATCTAAAAACACTCCATGACAAGCAAAAGTCCTGCATTCAAACTTTGAGTAAAAGTCAAGAAGTATTATCAACAAAATGTTCTACTATACTGTACAGTACTGTATCACTTTACTTTATTATTCTATTTAACAGGGACAGTGCATATTAAGGACACTAATGACATGAAAATGTGCCAGAGTTAGCCAGAAAGGCAAATTTTCATCTGTTGTCCCTGAGCAGGCAAAGCATAAACATAAACATAAAAACATTGAAAAGTCAATCAACAATAAAAGCATCATAAAGTAAAATTGTTCGTTTAGCATAAAATGGCCCCTGTGATGGACATATTATTTATATTATTATATTGCTGTTGTAGTCATTTGAGGTGGACCTAGTTTGAACAACTTTAGTCCCGTGGTTCCCAACCTTGGGGTCGGGCCCCTCCAAAGGGTCACAAGAAGAAATTTGAGAGGTCGTGAGATGATTAATGGGAGAGGAAAGAAAATAAAAACAAGCTCTGCTGCTTAAATTTGTATTCATTTTTTGGATTCTTTGGTGGAACTGCTAACAACTCATAGACATCTTAAAATGACAAGGGGGCCCCAACCAGGCACTGTTTTTTTTTTGTAAGGGGTCACAAGCCAAAAGTTGGAAACAACTGGTTTGAAAGATGTATTTTATAAGCTTATCATATGTAGAGTTGCAACAATTAGTTGATTAATCGATTAGTTGATTGACAAAAAATTAAACAGCAACTATTCTGATAGTTGTATAGAAGTCATTTTTCAAGCAAAAATGCCAAATGTTGTCTAGTTCCAGCTTCTCAAATGTGAGGCAGCTGTTTTCTTGGTCTTGATCTATGATATTAAGCCAACATTTTTGTGTTTTGGACTGTTGGTCAGACAAAAAAGCAATTTGAATATGTCAACTTGGGCTTTTGGAAATTGTAATGACATTTTATGGAAGAAGAAAATAATCAACAGATTAATTGATAAGGAAAATTATCGCTAGTTGTAGTCTTAATCATATGTTTGTTTATGTAAGTAAAATAGAAGTACCTCAAATTTTTACTTAAGTACAGTACATGAGTAAGTGTACTTCCTCTCCACCACTGATCATATCTGTCTTCATCTTTTCTCATGAATGTTAAGAGTCTTGGTGGTTTAAGTCAAGTCTCTGTGTGGACAAACGTGTTCGACCCCACAGATGAAATGTCCATTCACAGTGTTCCTGTGACTGCACAGGTAAAAAATTCATTTCTGACTCAGACTCAAGCCATTTCCCATACTTTATTATTACATATTTGAAGACACTTTAAGTTTACTGATACTCATTACAGATGATGACAGAGGACACAAGAGGGAGATGTTGCACTGCCAGGTGGCCTACACCATCAGTAACATGTACTATGGGTCAACCAGTAGCCATTAAAACAGCTTCCTAATTGTTACGACCCCGAGGGCTGAGCCTTCTCTGGGTTTTCGTGTATGTGCTGTGGATGTTCTCTCTCCCTCTCTATGCTGTGGTGCCTGTGTGTGTGATGGGCTGCAGGTGAGCTTGGCTGAGTGGATGACTGACTGTGTGAGTGTGTAGGTTGTTCCAGGGAGCTGATCGGTTCCAATCTCCAAGCGCGTGGATTCAAAAGGCCGTTTTTTTCCAGCTCCTGCGGGCTCTCCTCTCTCCACTTCCAGCCAGACTGCCAGCTAACATGTTTGTGTGTGTGTGTAATGTGTAAATGATGTCACAGCCCAGGTTTGGTAGGGGTGGGTAGCATTTTTGTTTCACCCTTCATTTCTCCTGTTTTCGATTAGGAGTTAGGTTAGCAATTTGTCTTTTTGTTTCCCTTATTTGAGCAGGTAAGCT
>NTHP01000876.1:165484-185518 GCA_003416845.1 Oplegnathus fasciatus | reverse complement strand
ATGGTGGGAATTGTTGGGTCTCTGTAAATAACATTATTAAGAGTACGGTCTAGACCTGCTCTATATGTAAAGTGTCATGAGATGACTTTTGTTGTGATTTGGCGCTATATAAATAAAATTGAAATTGAATTGAATTGCCAATGTAGTACCAGTGTCCCATCCACTCTACCTGTCTTCACTGTTGGTGATGAACAGCTGTCAATAGTGCCATCGTTCAAATATCTGGGGAGCATTCTCTCTGAGGACAGCGGGATTGACAGCGACATCCAGAGCCACATTAAACAGGCACCAGCTGCCTTTGGGAGACTTCGGTGCAGGGTCTTTCAGAACAAGAACCTTCATCCCTCCACAAAGGTCACCCTATACCAAGCAGTCTGTACCACCACCCTCCTCTATACCTGTGAAGCTTGGGTAACCTGCAGCCGTCACATCAAGTCCTCGGAGCGTTTTCACATGAGCTGCCTCCAGCGCATCCTGGGAATTACCTGGTGTGATCGTGTGCCTCACACTGAAATACTTGCTAAAGCCAACTGCAGAAGTATTGAGGCCATGATCACCCAGCAGCAGCTGCAGTGGCTGGAGCATGTGATAAGGATGCCTCCATGTCAGCTACCCTGCAGAGAGCTATACGGCCAGCTTCATCATGGTCTACGCTTATTTGGAGGGCCAAAAAAAGAACACCTTGAGGAAGTGCAAGATCAGACCCAAGGACCTGGAGGATGTTGCTGCTGACCATACCACTTGGCAATGACTGTGTAGGGATGGGGTTCATACGCTGGAGAAGGGGCGAACACACACAAAAATGTGAATGCTATTTAACATATATACACATTTATATTAACTGTAGACAGTGTGATCTGTAGTTTATCCATTCACCTGCATAAATATATGCCACTAGATGTAAGTTTGTGTTATATTTATTCATTTATTAGGGGTCCAAGCAGTGTCGCTCGCTGCTGGAGCCCTATTGTTTTTGTTGTCATTCTTCTTCTTTCTTATTTTTCTCCACTAAAAGTGTTCGTGCAGTAAAAACCATACGATGAAAACTCACTAAAATTGGCAGGTGGGTTGCAAATTTCACCCACTACTTAGGCACATAAAATGACACTCATTGACCTCAAGGTGGTGCTGTAATGATAAAGTTTGCGATATTGCAATTATCTCGAAAATGGCTTAAGTTATCAAAGGAATTTTGATCTGTCAATCTGTTTTGAAATGACACATTTTTAGACCTGTTGCTTTAAGTTCAATTTTACATAACATCACACTGACTTAAGTGATTGTTACCAAACTTGGTGCACGTGTTTTGATGCTAGGTCCGAGCTTCGCTACGCATTCTTGAGATATTCTGCCTGTAGGGGGTGCCACAAATGCGCAAAGTTTATATCTCGTAATCAGCCAAATGGATTTGTATGAAATTCGGTTTGCACGATCTAGGGTCATGACTCATTCAATGCTTAAAATTTGGTAATGATTGATTGAAGTTGACGTGGCTTATTACAACAAATCTAGAAATTTGTAGACATTTCACATTCCAAACTTCAAAAAATCAAAATAAATCACCCATACTTCCTACAGAGCTGAACTTTTTTAAGCACACCCACTGAATTGTGACAAAAGTTTGCCTCACTGCAAACTATGGTCAATTCAGAAGTTTGTCACTCTAGATATTTCAAAATACGCAAAATCAATCAACATCTATATCCCCACAAGTCTTCATTCATATGCTACCAAAATTGATACAGACATTCTTTGGATACTAAATATCAAGTGTGTCAAATGGTGAGTCTTCAGTGATATTCAGTATCTTGCTGTAATTTGTACTGTGTGCTCAACATTTTCTATTTAATCTAATTTTTAAACAAATTTCACCAAAATATCTGACAATACACCCGAAACCAGCAGAATGATGTGTGATTTTTTTCAGTTTTATCACCAACATTTTGAGTGTTGTAAGCGTTTTAAGATGAGAAAAAGAAAACCCAGTTTTGCACGCGATATCTTTGCCTGAAGTTGTATGAAGGTGTGAGAAAAGCCTGTCTTCCCGGTGGCACAGAGAGTAATTCACCTTCTCTGGGGATGCAAAGGTCCAGGGTTCAAATTCCCAGGTGGCCAAATCCTGCTTGCCAAGAATGTCACAATTCATGTATATGGTGTGTTTTCAAGTGCTCATTGTGGTCACATCATATGCTCGCAGTCTGCTTGGACCCTGTTCATTGCCGCTTGTGGCTATATTTCAGATTCTTTTTCATAATTTTTGTGAACTGACCATTTAAACAAAAAAGGGCACCTCCATAAAGCAAAACTTTTTATTAGATGAATTTATGATTTAGCCTATGAAACATCGAAATTCCGAATTCGAAATCTGTGCAATGAGACAACAAGCAGGTGTCTCAAGCTAAAAGCATGACATTTGGCAGTCGTGCTGAAAACAACAACAACAACAACAAAAAGAATTTATGAATAATCTGAGTGTGAAAGTTCTCTCTTGACCTTGGAAATATTTGTTTGACAAAAAGATCCTCACTCAAGGTTCACTTAGTAACTTTTACTGTGCCTTAAGCCACATTTTGTGGTCTTCATCAGGAGATGAAGAGATTTTTTGTCAAGTTAAATATTGTTTAGGTATTACATCAGAAAGTAGTATAGTGCTAGAGGCTTGGTGAACTACTGTAGCTGACGAAGCCAGGAACAGGCTGGCACTAGTCAGTCACAGTAGCTCTCCAAGTTTCTCTCTTTTTTCTTTGTATGAGCTTTTTTACTGAATGGAGTGACGTACAATCCTGAGAACAAAATGTCAGTTGAGTAAAGAGTTATTAGAGAGTGCAAAAAAGCTCACTTGGTCGCTAATTATAATGCTAAGAATAAGTTCACACAATTTATTCAAAAGACTTACTGTATTTGTACGATCCACTCCTGTTTCACTAGTGTCTGTAAACCATGCCTCTTTTGTGGAGCAGTTTACACCGACAGAACAGGGTTAAAAAAAATTGGATGGTGACAAGAGGTGTTCAGTACATGTACGAACAAATCTCCATCAATGAAATTTCAAAGTGAACTGACTATACTGAATCATTATTTTCACTGACTGAATCAGTAGTGTTTAGCAGTGGAGCTCCCATCACTGGTGACAGTGACAAGAATGTTACTTCCTCGTTAAAAGCTTATTAAAAGACCCTGAAAGCCACAGAAACAATCATAATCTGATATCTCAGTCGTAAATAACAGACTGCTGAGTTATTGACCTGACAGGCTAGTTTTTTACTGAACTAAACGTGACAGCTTGGACAAGCAACAGACTGAAGTCAGAATCAGCACAGAACGGCATGGCAGTATGAACAGTGATGTGTTCACTTGCTGACGTATGTACTGAAGTGCATTTAAAAAATGATGCGTTCGCTTACTGAAGTGAACAAATCAGTCAGTTACTACAAATCTTTGAACTGAACTGTACGAAGTGATTTGAATCGGCAAAGTGATTTGTGATTTCCACCTCTAATGGTGACAAACAGCTTATTAACTACATTTCAATCAGGAATGACTTAATTGCAGAGATACTTTAAGAATAATAAAATTAATTTATTGACATAGTGCATAATGGGAATGTTGAAGAAAGTGAATAGTGTCTGGCGATTAGACCCCATTGTGACACCATATTTTAAGGGGGTAGTGATGCTGTGACTGTACAGGAATATCCCCCAATGGAGTCTAGACACTGGTGGTGGTGAAGGGGTGAAGAGTAATGGATAAAGATCTGGATGGATGTGGAGCGGGACTTCTGATGGGCTCGCTGGAAGGACTAATTGGGAAGACTGGTTGTGATGAAGACCGGAGGTGAATGGGGTGGAGGAGGATTGCATCGATCTGACACTGAAATGACAGCTCACAGCAGCAGAGAAAGGAAAAGATTTTAAACTTTGACAGCAATGGCTCACAGAAGTCTTGGCAAAATCTGATTGGTCCCACTGGAAATGGGAACGACACAGACAGGGAGAGGGAGAGTAATATATAGAGTAAGTATGTAGATAGTCTTTCTGATTGAACTTCAGGTAAGCTTCATTAGCTTCCTCTATTTTGGACTCTCTGTCTCTCTGTTCCCTCAAATGTTTGCACTGTCGAGACAGTTTACCATTAGGGCATAGGACTATGGGTGTAAATTTTCAGTCAGTCAGTCAGTTTACAAAATTTTGCCATTTAGCTGGTGTGTTCTGGCTTTATTTTATTGAACACATATTTGACCTAATATTTTATAATGTTCAGAGATGTTGGAATTGTGGTTGATCTATAGCAAAGCATTTGCTGGGCCAATCATTTCATGCTTACATCACTGTTTATTCAAATCCAAAATCATTTTGGTCATTTAATTGTCATTACACTTTTCGCTCTGTGTTTGCAATATTGTGGAAAATCAAATGTATTTAATACTTAGTAACGTGCCAAAACAACATCTGGATGGAAATGTATTTTCTTTCTGATTCTATTACAAGAAAGCTATTATCTCTTTTATCTGTTGTGCTTAGTGTCATTCATCTCATAACTTCACATTCCCACATCAGAGAAGAGCTTATATGAAGTGTGGGATTACTGATTGAGTGTGCAGAAGGACAGCAGCGGGATACATATTCACACAAGGCTACAGTTAATTCCCTCCAAGCCTCACAGCCAAAGAGAGGCCACCCACAAAAAT
Source organism: Oplegnathus fasciatus (assembly GCA_003416845.1). Classification (NCBI taxonomy): domain Eukaryota; kingdom Metazoa; phylum Chordata; class Actinopteri; order Centrarchiformes; family Oplegnathidae; genus Oplegnathus; species Oplegnathus fasciatus. The sequence goes on along the minus strand of NTHP01000876.1, from coordinate 180,831 downwards.
GTTTCTTATAACAGCAACAATCTCCACTGATAAGCCCAGAGCCAAGATAAATAAGAACACGCTCCTCTGCCAGCCTCCTAGTTCACACTGTACATACTGCTCAAGGGTGCAAAGCAGTTGGTCAACATTTCCTCTTTTAAGTCTGCCACACCCCAAATAGTGTTACAGGTCCTTAGCTGTGGGCTCGTCACAGCCAGAGGTAAAAATCCTTTTCTTGGAGCTTTACAGAAATCTGGTCCAGGGATAAGTTGAAACCTGTGAATTACCCTGCTTTCTACACTGATGCATTGTTTCTTCAGTATGTAAGATACTGCCTGGAAAAATACTTTCAGAAATAAAACAATTTCAGTAGTCTATTAACATATAATAACACTTGAAAGATCAAACCATGGCTAAATAATGACTGTTTTACATTTAAAACTTAAATATTTCAGTTTTCAAAAAGGCCGTACATGACTTTTCCTAAACCCACTTTCTTCTTGAATCTGTGTGTTTGAACTTTCTGTGCACATGCTAAACACCTAAATTCATTATCACCTCTGATGTGTATATGTTGAATGGATGAAACAGATCCTTGAACCCTTTTTGTTTATCCAACAGAGTGCTTGGTAAAATATCTGCCACTTCAGAGGGGAAAAAACGTCTGGCCATTCTTGAAGAGGGAATTAACAGGAAACACGAAGTGCTTGTCGAAAGACAACTGATGGAACGGAAGCAGAGTTGTGCTTTGTTGGCCGGTCAGGTGTCGTCTCTTCTCTGACCCCAGTGTAAGCCAGAGCTTTCATACAGCAAACACACCGTCCATGTGGAACAGCTAGAGTAATTCAGATTTTTTTTAAATTAATTCTATACCTAATATGGATGTGGGCCAATATTGTTGCCTGAAGATGGAGGCTCTGCTTTTACCGCAGCAACATTACACATTTTATTATTTAAGGTTCAGTATTCTATACAGTGTTGTATTCTAAACTTTCCTCTTGTAGTAAATAGTTTTTATTGTAGCTACATTCAACTTAAGAAATATAGATGTTCCACTTAAGTCCCATTCACCTTCATTGTATTGAAGTGGGGGCAGAAATGTCGGACCAGATTTCTCTCAAAGCTGTGCAACTAAATCAAAATTATCTGCGTATGGCTGGAGGTTGTTGTTGTTGTTTTGTTGTTTTTTAAATTTGGGTAAACTGACCCTTTAAAACACTTAAGGTTGCTTAAAAGTACCTTGTGGAGTTTTGGACCACTAGTACTGCTATGGAGCAATGTTTATACGAGCAGGGACCCGTTGTGTTTCTATAATGCACGATGACTCACATGCTCGCACAACAGCATGTGGATGGAACAATTCACATCCTGCCATTGGTACTTACTATTCTGCTGATCAACAGTTGATGGCAGTAATGTGGCAACAAACAAAGCAATGTGCCAATAAAGGCAGCGAAGAATAAGACTGCTAGTAAGGACAGCAACACAGATGTACCATAAAGACCATAGAACATTCAGTAAAGTACAATTAAAGGAAGTGGTAGCAGTAAGAAGCAAGGTTATGTGCTTAAATATTTCTTGATCACCAGTCCCTGTCAGAAATTAACTGTGACAATTTCCATTTTTATTTAAATCAGGAGAGGAATAAGGGAAATATTTGCCTGCACCACTGCACTTTAGTTGAGCATCTTCAGCAGATGTTGTTGCAACTTGTTTAGAGCTTGTAAAGTTTTATTCACAGCCTTAAGTGCTGCCCTACTCCTCTCCTGCTCCTCCAACCTACAACAGAATGAAATATGTCTCAAGAACTCCAACCTCCTCCTTTATATCAGCTGGGTCCTACTAAGAAACATTGTTCTGTGTCAGATAATCAATTATCCCCCAGGAGATTAACACCTGTGCCATACAATAATCAAATATTTATAATTGAATTACCTGACATGCTAAAACACATTTTAAGCGAGTACGCATTGAAAAGACAATTAAAACAGTATTGCTTATTGACAAATGAATGAACACCTCTCCAACTCTACCATACTTGGCGCCTTCCCACAGGAACCCCCCTTTTTAAGCCAATGGAACACTCCTGCTTGGTTTCAGCAGTTCCGGGTCTAAACAGAGGAGTGCAAGTACAGCAGAGGCGAAACAAGTGACAATTAGTTTTACATAAATAATGATAAATAATGATAAACACGTTTAACAATAAATAGGAGTGTTTAGAATAAGTACTGGGCCCCGTGTCTTATTTAACCATACATACTGTGTGTTTCGTTAGACTGTGACAAATATGTTAATGTTTTGTCGGCGGGCCTCCCAACCTTAACAAACAGGGAAATGATGACAAGGTAAGATCCTGTTACGCCAACACTACCATACAGACACCTCCAGCCGGCTTGATTTTATTATAATGGAAGTGGCTATGCAGCGTGTGGGTGCGTGCGAGTGCCGCTTACTTTATAGGGCACGGGCTAACCCCGTGACACTGTCACTCTGATGAACAGTTGACACCAGTCACAGTGTCAGGAACGATCCCTGTGCAATACCCCTGTGACACAAACATTCACTGGACCTGTAAATGATATATTCTCATTGTTTGAATGCACACTGTTTTTTTAAGATGTAAATATCATCACTGTCAAACACAAATCTATGCACGCTGTGTATACTGTATACGCTGTCATATCCACCTACCTCAAAGCTCCCTTTGTAGCATTGCCTTACTGTTATTGTTGGTGTTTTTTTATGTACAGTATATATATTTATATATATATATAAATGTCCATAGTAGTTAAATGTTTATGTTTACCTTTGTCCAGCTTTGTTGTCCTTGTTTTTAGCGGTATGTATGTCCATTTCTGTGTATTCGACAAACGAAAACTGGAGTCAGATTCCTTGCATGTGTACACATACCTGGCCAATAAAGCTGATTCTGATTCATTCTGAGACATTCACGTTCCCCTCAGGATGAAACTTAGTGATTCTTTGACTTGCACCATCACCAGGCCACGTTTTGAATTTGCCCAATGATACTTTATGCTTTATGACCACATACTTGACAAACTACCTGATATTCCCTTCAACTCAGCTATACTTTTGTGTTTAGTGCTAATTAGCAAATGTTAGCATGCTAACACGCTAAACTAAGACGGTGAACACATGGGTGTATGCTAAACATCGGCATTAGCATTGTCATTGTGAGCATATTAGCTTGCCAGCATTAGCATTTAGCTTAAAGCACCACTGTTTGTAAGTACAGCTTCACAGAGCTGCTAAGCATGACTGTAGACTGTACAGCAAGTCTTATTTTGATTGTCAAATGATTGTGTTTGTGCTAACAATTTGAAGACGTTACAGTACCTTGAGCTCTGGGAAATTGTGATGGGCGTTTTTCACTATTCTCGCATCTATGGACAAAAACTTAATTGATTAATTGACAAAACAGATCTAATGAGGCTTCAGCCTTGTGTATAAAATTTTGATTCCGTTAAAATTTAAGTTGTTAAAATTATTATTTTTTCCAAATTAAAGGAGTTGAATATATTTGTTTTGACTTTTCGCACAAACACAAACACACCTGTATATAGGCCTATACAGTAGCTATACTGTATACCACCTAAGGCATATTTGTGTTGCACTCGCCTCTGTTCCACAATGTATTTTTGGCATAGTGTTTCTTTAATCTGTCTTTCTAATTTTTATATTCACTGAATATGTTGTGTTGACACACTATGTCCTATTTGGGTCATTCCATACCAACTCGCCTAGGACCTCCCAGTTTATGTCTTGGATTTTCTTGAAAAAATTCATGTGGAAACTTCTATTAAATTCATGGGACCTTGCAAAATTCTACAGCTCTACTCCAAATACATTTTTAGTTATTCATTTTTCAACTTTCATCATTTCATCATTTTTTCCATTCTTTGTATGTGTATTTAATTGCTTATTTTTCACTGAATTGTATGGAAGCCTTTGAGGAACTTTATTCAAATGACAATGTAAACTTGAAAATGTAATTCCACAATAGCATTATAATTTTCCATATATCTATGCATTATTTGAGTAAAAATGAAAATGAAAATGCAATAATCCAATTTGCATTTTCATGTTCACATATTCGTATGGGCGTTCTATGACCATATTAAAATGAAAATGGAAAAGCTGTTTGACATTTCATTTTCAAAGTCGTACCCCGCTCTAAAGTGGACAATATTCAAATGTTAAAGATATAATCTCGATGATTTTCATTTAAATAAATGTCTGTTAAGTCACTATCTATCGCCAAGTGATGCAACGCAATAGTGATTGAGACTATGACCCACTGATGAAAGCCTGCCGCATTTGCAGTATTACGACCCGGGTATCGGTGACGACTTTCCCGGAAAAATCACAAGCAGTGCACAGTTAGGCTTTTAACAAGGCTTTTAATACAACAGACTCGCTCTTCAACTCACCTGTGTGTGAAGCGGCGTACTGTTTTTTCTGGTCTCTGTTAGTGTTGTGAGTAAACGGTTATTATGGTGGAACAAACAAAGAAAAGGTCGATGACTACAGATGAGTAAACTTCAGGAAACTGAAGTGAGCCCAAAAACACACCTGCAATTATCGATTATTGCCTTAGGTGCCATGAAAGACAATGAACATTACATGTCACCACGGTCTTTTGGGGACACAATGAGAATGAAAATGTAATCTGTCAGTCCTCTCATCAAGGCGGGTCTTCAGTCAGGATGTCACTTTCTCGTTCAGTGACTTGGTTCATTAAGTGAGGCTAGCAAACGAAATTGGTCAATCTCGCTGTCAAACATGTCAAAAGCCAAATTCATTGCTGCTCAAAAGTTGAATTTGAATATTGTCCACTGTACAGCAGGTTAAGTCTTTGAAAATTAAATGTCAAATGCTGGTTTCATTTTCATTTCTTTGGAAAAATATACGGTCAAAATATCTTAAAAAGTGGATTTTTCAGCTCTGAAGCTATATTTAGCAAGATCTGTGGCGCTCAGTTTTATACGCAGGACCAAATAACTTCTAGATGCACACTGTTAGCCCGGACTTCATATCTAATTAAACAATTCAATTACAATGCACATACATGATTTAAGTTTTATTCTATTACTATCAAATGTAGATATATTCTACTAATTTGTAGACATATTTGAAAGTATGAATAACTTTCAGTCAAGTAGACTTAAAATAATTAAGTTTTATTCATGACCACACCTCTTTATTATTTATATTTCCCATCATGCCTAGTTCTGGACTGAGTAGTTTGTTAAGTTTGCTGTTTTATGTTCCAAAATGCAAATGTTACTTTTTGTTAGTGTTTGTCATGTGTCTGTTCAGAACATGGTGGTGTATGTTGGTAACTGTCATTTTTGTGCTGGTTTATAATTTAAACCATTAGTGAGGTGGCTGTTACATTTCTTGACACCAACAGTATTTTACCACAAAGTGTTGATATTTTGTCCCCTGTGCTGAATGACATTAATGGGTTGATATCTAACAGAATTATTTTGTTGGTCGCATTGCATGCTGCTTGCCACAATACTGCAATATGGTTGTTGTTACATTTTCAGGACAATATAAGAAATACTGTTTTGCCAACTAGGAAATGTGAGTGAATGAAAATTAAGTAAATTGTAAATAAAGTTGACTTTCCTAGCAAATTTATGTTAAATCAACTTGACATTTAGGGTATTGAACTTCAATTAACAATTCCAGCCTTCAAGCATTTAAGTTTTCATTACATATTACATTAATTATATAAGGCAACCGGCTTCCTCAATTTTTTTTAAGTAAATTCAACTTATCTGGGCTTACAATGTGATAGAACTATATTAATACTAAACAGAATCAAAATTTGGTTGCAAGAAAGTGAACACTAGTGGAGATATTATTTTTTGAAAATTAAAGATTCTTCGTTTGGGTAAAATTAATTTATTTTTATTCAGCAACAACTATTTACATGAATACATGTTGCCAATTATTCTTTCTTTGCTCTGTCTTGGATGTTCAGTACAACTTTCAACCCAATTCAGTGAAAAATAAGCAATTGAATACACATACAAAGAATGGCAAAAATTATGAAATGATGAAAGCTGAAAAAATCACAACTAAAAAAGTATTTGGATTTTGCAAGGTCCCATGAATTTAATAGAAGTTTTCACACGATTTTTTTCAAGAAAATCCATGAAGTGAACTGGGAAAAGTTCTGAATTCTGGGTGAGTTGGCATGGAATGAGCCATTTATTAGCACTTTTTTTGGCATTCAACAACTGCAGCTCCCATCAGTCAAAATGTATTAATAGGATGAAATTATCGAGAATATTAAAAGAAAACCCGAGTATTATATTTCAGCTTTTCAGAAACACTTATGAAAAAAACATAGATGCAAAAAAATACATTGTGTAACAGACGCTACCCTTCTGAAGTGGGGCAGGACTTTGGATCTCCATGGCGACAACAACCCTTCATGCAGTACATGGGACAGGCCTGGGCCAGAACTGGACCACATCCTTTTACTATTGTGTCAAACACATTGGGCCAGATCAGGCCCATTTATGTTTCATCTGACAATCATGCTGTATATGGGCCAGACTTGGGCCGAGGAACTGGGGTATATTGGGCCAGAAGAAAGACGAACATGTGGCCCGAGTGGTCCGGACTAATTTTGCTATCTGGGGTTCATCAGTTGGTCTGGATCAATTCTGGCCCATCATCATGAATGCAGGTGCATGTGCACATAAGAGCAATTTGAATTCAGTCAACATGGTGGGCCAAGACTGTGGAGTTATGGGCCATAAGCTATATAAAATCATTTGCCCAGTAATACTAGCAAATTGTTGGTATGCTACTTCCACATCTTGGCCAATTTTGGTGCACACACAGATAATCTGGTCAGCACTTAGCCGACACTGGTGGATAAAAGCCGGTATCTGCCCAGAACTGACTGCTACCTGGGGTGCAGCTATTATCAGCTCTGTCTCAGCCGCTGAGGCACTCTAGTAATTCCTTCTGTTCTTCTTCCAAAAGCTCTTAGTTTACACAACATACACATGGTGCGTTTGCTGTGATGATAGCAGAGATTTTCTTTCTCTGAACATCTTTGTCAGCCTTTTCAAGGTTTCAAAACTGTGTGATCATTACATCTAAAGAGTTCATTTGGTAAAATCTTTCACAAAATGATTTCTCAGAATTTTCATTTTATCTGCAGTCTTTAAACCCAGATCAAGTATGCAACAAACTTTATAATACTGTGTCATTGGTCTCAAAATTGTGTGTAGATGTGTCATTTGATAAAGAACAAAAAAGTACAACATGCGTGTGAGTAACAGTCCTGACCCATTGTTTCCACCTGCTCTGAAGAATGATTTCTTACTTGTTCCTGCTGAGAAACTTGTTTTGTCTGTATCCTATGTAAATGTCAGTGTTCATGTACGCAAATATGTATATGGTGTATGCTTTAAAGTTGTAATCTCAAAGAGTTTCATTTCGTTGTCTTTCACGGCATGGCAATAATCGGTAATTGCAGGTGTGTTTTTGGACCTCATGTAAGTTTCAGTTTCACTTTCCTCGTCTGTAGTCATCGATCTTTTCTTTGTTTTTTTGGCCATAATAACCGTTTACTCACAACGCTGACACCGGAAACAATACGCCACTTCACACACAGGTGAGTTGAAGAGCGAGTCTGTTGCCTTGTTAAAAGCCTCTCCACCACTCGTGATTTTTCTGGGAAATACCCTCCCGACACCTGGGTCTGCAAATGCAACGACTTTCATCAGTGGGTCATAGGCTCAATCACCATTGTGTTGCATCATTCAGCGATAGATAGTGACTTAACAGATGTTTATTTAAATGAAAATCTTCAAGATTATATCTTTGAGTTTTGTGAGTGGCCTACTTGAAAATGATGTTGATGATGTTGCTCAGTGTAGTAACGATATTCTATTGGTCATGTCTCCAGTGCTTTCAGTGCAGAGTGGGCAAGGTAAATTGTAGCTTTGTTTTTTCAGTTTATCAGGTCGGCAGATTGATAATTAAGTCCCAGTGGTTCCCGGCCTCTAGGAGGCTGGCATTTCTGATAAATTAGATTTTAAAAAAGCAATTCAGAAAGAAGAGGGAAAGGTGTAGGTTGTCCCTTGTGGGAGGAGGTTAATTTTCAGATGTGTAATTCCCATACACTCACTCAGTCCTCTCCCTAATATTGTATGAATCGTAGGGGAAACATCGGCCCCATTTTAATCGCAGAAGCGCAAGAACAAGGGCTAAGTGGTAGGTTTTGGGTGCACAGACTATGTGGGTGTCTCCAAGCGCTATTTTGGTTCATGTATGTGAAGCAGCACAAAGTGCAAAAGGGCTGTTTGAAGAATATATAAATTAATCAATAAACTCTCAGCCGGTCATATCACTGGTCTCATCGTTCTGAAACAACTGACCCAATCACAGTAACACATGATGACAACAGCTCAACAAATGGGAAGACACTTCTCCAGGAATCACCTTGTTGTCTGAACAGTGCAGCAGCATGATGTGAACACACAGATGACGCAATGACAATCAAAATAATTTTTAAAAATAGTTTGGTGAAGCTGTTTATATGATCGCATCAAATTGATACTATTTCAGTCATGATTCTACTGTATTTCACGTTGTAAATGGTCACATCATGTCTTTAAATGTGACATTTCAAGAATAAAACATGAACCACTGAATTTTTTTTTTTTTTTTCAATTGGAAAGGAGGCCGTGACGCACATGATTAATGAGCTCCTGTAATCCAATATCTGCCTTATAAACAGGCAGACTACTGAGTTACAGCTGACCCATCTGATGTGTGTAGAGGTGTGTGTGGTTATTCTGCAGCAGCATGCTGTCCTTTGCACGTGATTAAATGAAGATAAACACAGTAAATGTTGTGTGTTCATAATGGCACTGCACTTTAACGCGACACTTCTCCAATCAGAGGCTGCAGATTTATCAACATGTGTGTCTTCCTGCCTTCAGATGGCTGCATGATTTAATGAACTGAAGGAGAGGTGGAGGGATCTGTTTTTACACTGGCTGGTGTAATGATGTGACAGTGATCCTACAGCACTGTTCCCCTGCACTGGAATCTTTTTTCATAAACTGCAAACCTTTGTACTCCCCCCTGTGAGTTTGTTTCATTCATACTGGTCGGTGTTTGCATTCCACCGCAGGCCAATGTGCAGGAGGCACCATGCATGCTCGCCGACCAGATACTGTCTGTGGAGCAGACAAATCAGGACTCCTTATTGTTCTTTCGTGACTTTAACAAAGGTAATGTCAGCCATGAACTCCCCAAATAAAGACATAAGTTTATTAAATTCCTCACCTGTCACGACCCAGCTCTGAAGCTGTGACAAAAGAGAGGGAGATGCAGGCTGAAGGTAAATAATAAGTAATTTATTTAAACCAAGAATAGAATAGTAAACACAAAGTAACCTAAGAATATGATGATATGTGATTATCAGTAAAGTCAGTGGTGAGGGTGTGTGTATGCATGAGTGCCAGGTGTAGTGTGTGGAAGAGATGTTGGATGGCTGAAAACAAAACAACAATGCACGGGAGAGGAGAGAAGAGAAGAGAAGAGAGCCTCTCGGCTAGACAGGCGGGGTTCTTATAGATGAGAGCACCGGGCCCAGGTGCTTCCAACTAGAGTGATCAGCGCTCTGCCTTCCACGTACCTTCTGCATTATAGAAACAAAAACACATAGCATAAGCATAACAAACATATGTTAAACAAGCCAGGGGACCATCACATCACCATAGAGGAGAACATTTTGGATCACTGTTACACTCCAATCAACACTGTCTATCATGCCGTCCCCAGCACTGCACTCGGACACTCCACCACATCATGGTCCGCCTGATTCCTGCATACATGCAGAAATTAAAGCTCTGTAAACCTGTTGTGAGGATATCAAAGCAGTGGAACAGTAAAGCTATGGCGAACATTCATGCGTGCTTGGACTGTACTGACTGGGATGTTTTCAGGACTGCTATCAACAGTCTGGTTGACACAGAGGCTGTGACGTCACACATCAGCTTCTGTGAGGACTTGCGTGTACCATCACACACCAGGGTGAGTTATAACAATGACCTGGTTCAGTGCTAAGCTCTGACAACTACAGCTGGTAAAAGAATAAGCGTTCAGGAGTGGGGACAGGTTTAAAGAGTTTAAGGTACAGATTTAGCAAGGCGGCGAGAGAGGCTGAACGACTGTACTGAGAAACTTCAACAGCAGTTCTCAGCAAACAATTGGTTCTGTCTTAAAAGGGCTCAGACACATCACCAACTATAAACCTAAAGCCCCCACTCCACTAACGACTTGCGTCTGGCCAAAAAACTGAATGAGTTCCACTGTCGATATGAAAGACAATGGGACAGTCCTGACACCATCCCCTGTGACTCCACCGACCAGCTCCATCCCACCAGCTCCACCTCCCCCACCACAGCAGGGGCCTGGGCCTCTCCACAACTTCCCACCTCAGAGGCCCCCTTCTTCCCTACCACAATGACGACAATGACGGGATGTCATACTGTTCAAGAGGCACAACCCCCACAAAGCAGCCAGGCCAGACTTGGTCTCTAATTCTACCTTGAAGTACTGGGCTGACCAGCTGTCTCCAGTGTTGACAGACATCTTTAACACCTTACTGGAGACATGTCACATACCAGCCTGCTTCAAAACTTTCACCATTGTCTCTGTCCCCCAAAAACCAAGGACCACAGGACTACAGTCCCATTGCCCTGACCTCTGTGGTAATGACGTCATTTGAATACCTTGTGCTGTCCCACCTCAGAACCATCACCAATCCACTCCTGGACGCCCTCCAGTTTGCCTATAGAGCCAATAAGGTCTATAGATGATGCTGTCAACATGGCCCTCTACTTCATCCTCCAGCACCTGGACTCCTCAGGATTGTAAGTCGGGACCCTGTTTGTGGACTTTAGCTCTGCCTTTAACATCATCATTCCAGCTCTGCTGCAGGACAAGCTCTCCCAGCTTAGCGTGCCTAACTCTACCTGCAGGTGGATTACTGACTTCCTGTTGGACAGGAGGCAGCACGTGAAGCTGGGAAAACATGTAAGCACCAGTTCCCCTCAAGCTGCGTCCTTTCCCCTCTACTCATCTCCCTGTACACCAATAACTGCACCTCCAGTCATCAGTCCATCAAGCTCCTGAAGTTTGTGGACGACACCTTCCTCATTGGTTTCATGTCTGGTGGGGTTGAGACTGCCTACAGGTGGGAGATTGACCATCTGGTGACCTGGTGCAGACAGAATAACTTAGAGCTCAGTGATTTAAAGACAGTGGAGATGGTTGTGGATTTCAGGAAGAACCCAGCCCCACCCACCCCCTTTGGCCCTGCACGAGCCACCACCACCAGTGCTGAAGAGCTGGCTGTCACTGTTCCTTATCCTGAGGACGCTGCTACTTCTCCGGCAGCAGCTTCTACTCCGCTGGCTGCTACTGCTCCTGCCGCTGCTTCGGTTTCTGCTTCAGTTGCCATCCCTAAGTACCCCTGGCTCCGGCTCGGGGCTAAACCCAAAGCCCCGGTCTACTCTACTCCATCACATCCGGAGTCACATCATCAGCTCTGATGATTACAGACAGCTTTCGTCAAAGTTTTAAATGACCTCAGATTGAATGCTGATAATGGAAATATATCTGTCCTCGTTCTCCTTCACCTTAGTGCAGCTTTCGACACTATTGACCACAATATTTTACTTAGTTGTCTAGAGAAATGGGTTGGTCTCTCTGGTACAGTGCTAAGCTGGTTTTGATCTTATATTACTGGAAGGAAATTCCATGTCAGAATCAGGGAACACATATCTGAAACAGCAAATACTGACTATGGTGTGGCCCAAGGCAGTGTCCTCGGACCTCTGCTGTTCTCAATCTACATGCTGCTACAGGGATCCATAATCCGTCAGCATGGTGTGAATTTCCACGGCTATGCTGACAACACACAGCTGTATGTGTCCGTGAAGCCAGATGACCCACATACTCTGGCCAATCTAACTGACTGTGTGTCAGCCATTAATGAGTGGATGAGCAAGAATTTCCTAAAGCTAAATGAAGACAAGACTGAGATCCTCCTAGTTGGCCCAAAAAACAGGAGAGATTCTGTTCTTGCTAAACTGGGACATCTGGTCTCGCAGACACGACCATTGCAGCCATTGCAAAACTACAGACCAAAATATGGAACACTCTACCTTTAAATATTAAGTTTGCTGGCTCAGTGGGCAGTTTTTATAAATAGTAACACTCAGTCAGTTCCTTCCTCCTTGTGTATGTGTATGATTTTAAACTTGTGTTTTTGGTGTTTTTGTTTTTGCTGCCGAAATGTAAAGCACATTGAGCTGCATTTTGTATGAAAGGTGCTAAGAACAGTTCCTTCTCATCTGCAGCTGGCCTCATTAACAAGGTCCGGGTGCCCCACTGACATGCACACACTTATCCCCTCCCACAGACATTACATGTTACATTAACATACAGTCATTAACGCACATCTTTTGGATCATCTTTGTACATTGCAAAGATTCCTCTGTCAATATTTTGCACATTCCCGCACAAACTATACAGCTCTTTCATTTTAAAAACAGATATATTGCACATATTTTATATCATATTTTTTAATGTTTTGTTATTGTAAATGTTTCTATTTTATATTTATGTTCTTGACTTTTGTAGTACAGTAGTATTTTGTTTACTTTCTTATTTCTCAGTGTTTATTGTTATGCACCAATATACCAAGGCAAATTCCTTGTATGGAAAACTTACCTGCCAATAAACCTGATTCTGATTATTGCTTTAGCATGACCTAGGTCCAGTGGACTGAGGCCCCATACAGACCTGCAGCATGGGATGCAACCCAGTCTGTTAATATACTAATAATTTGCAACAGCAAATAGTTTTCAACAGAAACATAGTTGCCCGAATTATGTTTTTTATCAACAGAATACTGAAAGGTTTTTGATTAACTTTTAAGTTGCACAATTTCCATACTGAACATTGTCTTTGACCACATTTTAATTGTCTTCCTTGCAATATTCGCAATATTCACGTGCGAACTACAGCAAGATTCACATTTTCATTGTTAAGCCTTTGGTTAAAGCAGTATTGTTTTTTCTGGCCACTTAAGGACACAATGTGGTAGCAAAGAGTTGCTAACATGTTCGGCATCCAGTAGACGTGGAGCAACATTATCATTCATATTATATTGTTCACTCTCCTTTTAGCTCTGGTTTGGTCTCCACTAACTCCCGAGGGAAATATTTACCTCTTCAGCTACCAAATGCTCAACTATGTTCACCGGCTAGTCTATACTATACTATGTACAATACTACATATTAACATAACATGTAGTATAGTATAGCAATATACACTCCCCTTCAAAAGTATTGGAACAGAGAGGCCAATTCCTGTATTTTTGCTGTAGACTAAAAACATTTGGGTTTGACATCAAAAGATGAATATGNCACTCCTGCCCTCTGGAGGTTGTTGCTGATGTCACTAACAGTTGTTTTAGGGTCTTTCTTTACAGCTCTCACAGTGTTTCTGTCGTCAACTGCTGCTGTTTTCCTTGGTCTACCTGTTCGACGTCTGTTACTTAGTACACTAGTGGTTTCTTTCTTCTTCAGGACATTCCAAATGGTTGTACTGGCTATGGCCAATGTTTGTGCAATGGCTCTGATTGATTTTCCATCTTCTCTCAGCTTCACAATTGCTTGTTTTTCACCCATAGACAGCTCTCTGGTTTTCATGTTGGTTACACCTCTAACTATAAATGCAGTCTGCACAGGCAAAACCCAAATCTGAAACTGAACGTAGACATTCAGCGCTATTTATTGTTTGAATAATCAATGTAATAGGACACATCAGGGCAACAAAACACACCCGTCTGCCACATGTTCCAATACTTTTGCTCACATGAAAAAGGGGTGGGTTCAAACAAAAGGTGCTATCTTCTAAGTTGTGTATCAGATCCAGATGTAAATACCTGGAAATAAAAGCTGAAATGTTGATCTCTTGTCTCATATTCACCTTTTGATGTCAAACCCAAATGTTTTCAGTCTACAGCAAAAATACAGGAATTGGCCTCGTTGTTCCAATACTTTTGGAGGGGAATGTATATAATGTACTGCATATTATCTTATCACTATTCACTCTTCATTATGTTATACTATATAGTATGTTATATTGCCGTATATGATGTTATACTATATCACTACACTTCACCTTACACTATATCTCATATCCCATACTACGTTCATCATAATGTGCCATAGTATACTATATTATATTTAATATGTTAATGTGTACTTTGACTGTTGCACTATATTCTATTTATTAAAATAGACAGATAGTGATTAATAAAGGTGCATCTTACCTTAAAAACAGATGCCTGATAAGGCTGGAAATAGTTGATGTGAGTGTTGTGGGCCATAAAAACCAAAGAGCTAAAAGAGGCTAAAAAGAGCGGAACTGCAGAGGTGACAATTCTCTGTGGGTTTGTCACTGTGAGTGACACCTTTTACATTACACATAGTCATCTGATCCATTGTTAATACTGAAATATTTATTAGTACAGACTTAAGGTTAGAAAAAGATTGTTGCCTTGGTTAGCTATTCAAAAAGTTAACAGTGACTTGAAACACAAGACAGGACATGTTTGTAACACTTCCTACACTAGAAAACACATTGCCATTAAAGAGCAACTTGCAGGTTAGAAACCCCAGTGAATCAGTGTGTAGGAAAATGATGTAGAAGCTATATTTTCATAAAAATATACTTATATATACACTACAGTGACTTCTGGAGTCGTTTTTGTGAGAGAATTTTACTTCTGCATCTGAAAACGCCAAACCGGAAGTGACGTAATGTAAGGAAGAACAGTCAAGTTGAACAGTGGAAATGAATGGATCTCAAGCCAGTTTTGACGCTGAAGAGGTTGTAAATGTTTATTCATATGCATATGATGGACCACAGCCTTATAATTATGAGCCTGCTAGGCGTCCAAGAGACCAGGAACAGACCTGGGTTAGAAGGAATAATGGTCAGAGGAGAGAAATTGAGTTGTGGTGTGAGGAGAACCAGTGGAGAACTGGGCCGGTGTCTTGGTGAGTGACTGGCGTTAGCTTATAGATACATACACGTACAGTATATATCTATGGGCGTTAGCTAACGATCGCTAACGCTGTGTTCACATCACATCATTGTAAAGTTTTCTATCACTGTCAGGCTGTAACAACACTAGTATTGGTCGTCTAATACTGGCAGGAGTATTGATACTTACCCATAACAGAAAGTAATGCGCATCATATCAGCATGTATCAGTCGCATCT